>JARSSU010010186.1:0-19531 GCA_029619165.1 Eurosta solidaginis | reverse complement strand
TATTTAAAATAAATCAGTTTGTTTTATTGTTTCAATTCCCTTTGAGCAAAGGCAAGTGGAAAAGCCCACTTGCTCGTCCAGTAGGTAAGCTTTGGTCCACCGTAAAGTCCCTATCGAACATGACTACGCACAATGACAAAATCTCCATCGCCTTTGGCGATAAAGTGCTGTCTGATGCGAAAAAAATTCGCTAGCGCTTTTGCCGACAATATGTAATGCAATCTACGGATGACAAAGTCAGACGGCGGGCCAACAGACGCGCACACAAGCATAAATACAGCGCGTCCCCAAATAGCATCATCGCCAAAGCGGTTGAAGATGCCATCGCCTAAACCATCTAAAGCAAAAGGCCCAGACGGCATAGTCATGCCGATGCTTAAGACCTAGGCAAATTTGTGTCTTGCCAATCATCAGCATGGCTTCCGAAAATTACATAGCACTACCACCGCGCTTAATGCCATTAAAACACTGATAAATTGCGGATTAAATCAAAACCCCAAGCATAGGACAGTACTCGTTGCTCTAGACCTTCCAAAAGCTTTTGATACGGTCAACCACGTGACGTTACTGCAAGACCTGGAAGGGTTACCCCTTCCCCCATGTCTCAAAAGGTGGACCGCAAGTTATCTGTCTGGTCGGCAAGCATCGGTGCAATTCAGGGCCATAACATCCAATGTAAGAAGAATTAAACAAGGTGGTCCCACAGGATGGTGTCCTATCCCCACTTCTGTTTAATTTCTACATATCAAAGCTACCTTCACCACCAGAAGGAGTCACTATCGTCTCCTACGCCGATGAATGCACAATAATGGCCACAAGCCCAGGCCCACAAATCGATGAGATTTGTAGCAAAATAAACAGCTATCTCCCTGATCTCTCCAGAAACTTCGCCTCGGGAAACCTGAGATTATCACAGACAAAATCCACGGCCACGACGTGGAAGGAACAGACGTCGCAACAAAAGATCTTAGGGGCAACGTTGGATAATACTCTAACCTTTAACCTACAAAGTCGCAACAAAATCCTCAAGTCGCTTGCCAGAAGCACATGGGGAAAAGATAAAGAAACGTTGCTAACCACATGCAAAGCAATTGGCCGGCCACTCCTGAGCTACACTGCTGGTCTTAAAAATACACACTGGAAAAAGCTACTGACCTCTCAAAATTATGCAATCAGAACTGCCACTGGATGTCCCCTTATGACCTCCGAACACCATATACATAGTGAGGCCAAAGAGCTCAATATTAAAGAGCACCACGAAATGCTGATTAGCAGCTTAATTGTCACAAACCAGGACATCCTAGCAAACGCCTCCACGGGAATTAAGGAAACAACTCCTAAATCACTAAAGGTCAATCTTGTTGTACTCAGCGTGCTTTGCACACACGTTAGGTTAGATTGAACTGGCCGGTCCATGAGGACCTCACATAGAATGAGTGAGTCCGTAGTGCTACCAGAAGTTTGTTTTAACGACCAAACTGAAAAATCCCTATCAAAAACCAGGACCTATGTTATAAAATAACTCCGCCCTCTTATCAAATACTAAAAGCTCTCTAGGGCTTAAGCCACTTGCTGCTTCTAGATCTGACAACTGTATCACTCCTAATAGCTGGAGTCTTAGCCTGGCAAGCGCAGGGCACGAGCACGGAACGTGCTCGATAGTTTCCTCCTCCCGGCCGCACTTCCTACATCTGCTATCACTGACAAAGCCTAATTTAAAGGCATGTGACGCCAGAAGGCAGTGTCAAGTCAGAATATCCGTCATAAGTCTACAGTCCTGTCTTTTTAATAATGGAATCAACTTTGTTAGTCTAAGGTTGTAAGATCTACACATAGTCTTCGACACTTTACAGGCCCGCGCTTGAAGCCACGCCTTTCCCGCTTGGTCGATCGCGTGAACCTCTCGCCTGCTCTTAATCTCGTCCAGTATAATTGGGACATCTACGAAGCATGCTTCAATGGATGTGCCCTTTTTAGCTAGTTCATTGTATCGTATTGTATTGTATTTATTTAATCACATTAGTACATTAAGATAATGAAATCTTTTAAGAGTACAACAACCAAGTATTACAATTCAATTATAAATATGTATATGATACAAAATATGCCTAAACGTTAATTTAGGTAACAAAAATGAACAAATCAAATAAATATAAAAAACGAGTATAAGAAAGTAGAATAGAAGAAGTATAGAGAAGTAGTTTGAAACTATTTTAGACAGCCAATTTAAGTTTAAAGATTAGAAAAGTAGCTGTAAAGAATACGTATATAGTTGTTTTGGTCTAGGGAGTTCCTCACAGAAGCAGGGATTTAATTCCAGAGACGCGTGATGTTGACAAAAAAACAACCTAGTCGAAGGTGCATAATTGAAAGTAGGTACGGATGGAGTGCAAGAGCGGAGAGACCTATTAAGTAAGATTTTATTATACAAGTATCCTTGCCTTCTGATAATCAGACAGGTTACAGCCCAGAAGTCTAGATCTCCAAGCGGATATATGTTCAAACTTATGTAAGCCATAGACATACCGAGTGACGTAGTTAAAGGTAACGTCCACTTTATGGGTAAATCTTGAGTCGAGCTTATTGTAGATCACCTCCGAGAATGTAATAAAGGGTAAAGCTAGTTGGATGGCAAGCTTTCTTTCGATATGTAATAGCGTAAAAGGCGCGGACTGTCGCAAACTACGCAGAGTGCCATACACCTTTCCTACCACGGAGTTGATATGATCAGTCTCAGTGAGGCTAGTATTCATTATAACACCAAGGTTTCTAACTTTACTGACGGTCTTCACTGCAGCCCCAATACTTAGGTCAGGTATTGTAGGATTTGTAATACCTTTTCTGGCAATGGGCAAACCATATGATTTAGCTGCTTTTAGAAAAAGTCCATTGTTATTCGCCCAACATAAGTTAGCAAATAAATCGCTATTTATTTTTAGGCAAAGAGCATGCATATTGCTAAAACCATCGGATAAATAGAGCTGAATATCATCTGCTTTTTCATTCCCATCTATATTCCCTGGGACCCAATATAGATGTATGCTTCTCCCTGTCCCGATTCTCTCCAGAGACTGCTTACACTCTAACACGCATTTAGATGCTGTGCTATGCGAGATTATTGCCTTAATTTCTGCTTGACTTTCAATATAAAACTTAACACGATTGCAGCTTGGGCTATTTTCTTCCAGGGTTTCTACTGTTTTGGTTACGGCTAATATTTACGCTTGGAAAGCGCTACGGAAATCAGGCAGCCTGTAGGATATTTTTATTTCTGGATCAGCACAGTATACCGCAGACCCTACTCTTTCAACTACTTTAGAACCATCTGTGTACACATGTATCGCCTCGTCCGCCATTTGAACACCCTTGCGCCAACCATCCACCTCTATTGTGGCCTTAAGATCTCCCTCGAAGCGCAGATAGGGAATCAGATAGTCTGTTCGTCTTGTGATTAATGACGCTATACTACTATGGCCTTATGGTCGGCGCTCAAGCTGCCCCGAGGCACCGAACCTGGTTGCAGTTGTTAACGCTATGTTCTTTGCTACCATGTTTACAGGTGGAATGTGCAGAATGACATACAGTGCAGCCGTCGGGGTTGTTTTCAGGGCTCCCGTATTGCTAAGCATTGATAGTCTGCATACCCCCTCTAATTTTTGAGGTAGGTTGTTTTTGTGTGGCTTTCCACCAAACAAGAACTCCATAGTATAGAATAGGGTTTACAATCGCTGTAAAAACCCAATGAGAAAGAGATGGCGATAAGCCCCCGTACACCCCAGCATACATGCATAAAGTGCCGTTGAGGCCTTCTTCACCCCCTCCTCCAAGCGTCCATGACAGATTACTGTCTCGGATGATTCCTCACTATTATGTGACCACTCCCCGTTCTCTTTCTTTATTAGTTCCTGGAACATGTTTCCCTTTGCTAGGAATTCTTTCACCGTGCTGTTTCGCTGGAGCACTCCACACAGAGCGTATTAACTTTGGTAACATAACGGGCTTAAACGAATCGAGATAAATATAGTGTTTAATTACATACTATACTACTCTAATTATATTATCTACTCCCAATTGTACTATATAGTACTAGCACTGCCTGTACTTGCTTAAGTCCGAACAATTGCACGCACAAGAATTCCGCTATACTTAAAGGGTTATTATATGCTTTAAATACATACATCCATAAATGCATTTTTTATGTTTTGTTGCTTCTCCCACTTCCAAGTTGGGAGAAACTGCTTTGACAAATTGTAATTGCAAAGCAATGTAGGTCACCGACTGCTACATCAGCTGATGGTACAGCTAATAAGCAATCTACGGTATTGTGCAGCGAAGAATCGGCGACCGCTAAATCAAGTGATTTGCACAATGTGTGTGTACATATGTACGTATGTACAATGAAATGTATGTATATATATCGAATATTGTAATTAGGGCGACGTTGGCTATTTAGCTTATGTATATTTCTTCTTTTCTTGCTGGACTTCGACATTGTCACATCGATTGCGGTAAAATAAATTATAATAAAAATATTAAATCTTGGCTTTTATTTGGACGCAATTGGCATAAGCTTCACCCCTTACTAGTTGGCTCCACCGTTTTGGATTTTACAGCGTTTCTACAGCGGAGAATTTACACTGGTTTTATTCAGGTTTGTCTTTTTTTTGGAAGCGATTGGTATCAGCTACAGTGCTTAATTTGGCTATACGATAGAGGCATTTACTATAGTGGTTTTTCAGCTCAGTTCTTTATGCGGTGCAGTTTGAATTTGCTTCAGAGGTTTGGCGAACTGCATCTCATTTTATTTGGCAACTGGCTGCTAAAAAGGCTTAGCGGCCACGAAACATGTAGGCTTTCATATATAGAAATGCTGAGGATGAAAAAATGAATTGACTTGGCCATGTCCGTCCATCCGTTTGTCCATCTGTCGTGGCACACGATAACTTTAGTAAATATTGAGTTATTGCAATTTGGTTTATGGGTTTCTTGAAAAAATGGCTGAAATCGGTGAAGGACCACGCCCATTTTTATATAAAAGATTGTTACGTGCCCCTTTTCCCTCTTCCTGGTAAAAGTGTTGTTGCTGTTGTTGCTGTAGCAGTGCTTCGCCCCACCTAATAGGTGCGACCGATCACAAATTGTCATCAATATCCTCTAACGGGAGTCCAAGGAAACTTTCTGTTTCAACAGGGGTGGACCATAATGAAAGGGGCGTTAGAGGCGTTGGTTCGACATTACAATTAAAGAGATGGTTGGTGTCATGTGGGGGCACATTGCAAGCGGGGAATACATTTTGTATGTCGGGGTTGATTCTGGATAGGTAAGAGTTTAGCCTGTTACAGTATCCAGAACGAAGTTGAGCTAGAGTGACTCGCGTTTCCCTGGGGAGTATGCGTTCCTCTTTCGCAAGTTTTGGCTACTGTCCTTTGAGTACTGGATTCACCGGGCAATTCCTGGCATAAAGGTCCAACGCCTGTTTGTGGAGTTCACTGAGGACCTGCTTGTGTTTTTTTGCTTCATACGGCTGAGTTCTCAGGTGCCGTATTTCCTCATAATGCTTACGGAGATGAATCCTTAAGCCCCTAGGCGGTGTTGGCTCATCAATCAGATGTCTGTTGGGATGCCCAGGTTTATGGGTATTCAATATGAACTGTTTGGTTAGCATCTCATTTCTCTACCTGATGGGGAGTATTCTCGCCTCATTATGTAGATGGTGTTCTGGGGACATAAGAAGACAGCCCGAGGCGGTTCTGAGAGCAGTATTTTGGCACGCCTGTAGCTTCTTCCAGTGAGTAGTTTTTAGGCTTGGCGACCATATAGCGTAGCATGCAATCGGCTGGCCAATTGCTTTGTATGTGGTAATGAGCGTTTCTTTGTAAAAGTGGTGTGTGCACTGGTATTAATGCGGGAGCTTCGGCCTGGGGAGAGTTCGAAACACTGTTACCGAACCAAGCCATCATCTGCCAGCTTGGGAGCCTAACAAGAACATTAACTTTGCACACTAACGAAAAGCTACACTCAGAAAAGAAACACTTTAAAGTCACTTTAAATCCAGTACAAGGAACTTTAAAATTAAAAATTTTTATTTATGAAAACCAGCCGTATTGAAAAATATTTAATCGTTAAGTTAACACTTTAAAATGTAAATTGTTAATGTTAGCACTTTGAATATTACAGTGAAAACTTTACATTTTAATATGCGCATTCTCGAATACAATTTAAACACTTTTGATTTTAAAGTTCATACTTTTAACCCAATTTAAAAATGTTTGTATTTAAATTAAAAGTTAACACATTCAACCTCAAATTAAAAGCTTTAGCTTTTATAAACCATTATATTATTATATCTTTTTTAATCTTGCATATGTCTTTCCATTGTTAATTTGATGTAAATTCATAGGCAGGCTTGTGAAATGTGATATGTTAATCAGTTTAAGGCAATTTTGTTTTATACCAGTCTCGTAAGATTGAAAATGTGCATCAAATTTAATAATTTCAATAGGATAACATAGAACGTAAATAATTTCATTTTCGTAAATAAAAAGTTTGATTTTATAGATACAACAATTTATTTCATTCAGTAATGCTAAAAAATTATTTTGTTTATACTCGATTCCTTTATAATGTATTATAGTCGAAAACATAAACAGATTGATAGTTAATATTTTCAAAGTTCAATATTTTAGGAAAATATTCTTCTTTTGTTAAGTCCTTTGTAATAAATGTTTCAGTGTTAAAAGCATGCGGAAACCCATCTTTATACTTATGTAAAAAATTTGAAAAACAAAAAGAACTTTTCATAGCCGCTGTATAAGCAGGATTTACTCGAGATGTTATATTGTTAAAATATATTTTTGCATCTTTATGTTTTGCCTCGAAACGCATTGCCCAGACAAACTTGAGAGGACCACATTTCTCAATTGCGCGTGGGTAGTGCACCAAAAAATGATGCTTAGGTTTCAAATTACCGTAAAGTAGAATATATAATTGATGATGTGCTTTAATTAAATTTTTTAACTTATCTAGATCGAATTTAGAAAAACTAGAATCAAATAATAAATCTACTATTTCTATTAGCAACACCAACAGTTTCCAATGCTTCACGTCTGGTGAAATTAAATCTCCTATCATGAGTGGAAGAAAATTTGTAAAGCATAAAACCTCACTAGCTGTCATTTTTAAGTTGTACGATTGAAGTCGGTCCATAAGGAGAGGCTGCGAAATATTTCCTATTTCAATATTTCCAAACTGAAAAAATTTTTTTCTGCTGTTAATAATGTCTAATGAAATAATTTTGTCATTTACCAAACCCAAGATTATGTTGCAAATATCATATACGCAAATCCCTTCTAAAACGTCATGCATAATGTCAAAGCAAATGTTATTTGTTACGTGAAAGCTTTTTAACTCATTAAAAATACAAACTGTTTTGACACCGGTGTCTTGAAATTTATTGTTAAATAAGTCATCTTCGTATTGAATCCAAGTTCTTAGCAGTTGTTCGTTTTCTGAAACATCAATTTTAATTTGATCTTTAGTAGTTGTACATGCTCGACAGTAACGCTTGGCATTAAAAGATTGCACAAAACCCAAAATACTATTTACACCTAAATTATCTCCAACTATAAGGCCTAAAACGAAATGTACTTTGAAAGTCTGATCAAATGATTGAATTAATATCCCTTCCTCCAATGATTTAAGCTCTTCAAGTAAATGGAAGAAGGACGTTCTGTTTCCACAACATTTCAAATCTTTTGTAGATATAAAAGCAGCATTAAAAATAAAATCAAGTTTTGAGAGTATATATTGTGGCATAGTAGGGAAATTGTAATAACAACCGCAAATTGAGAATGTGTGACTACCAAGAGCGTTATTTATTTGAAAGTCATCAAAATATAAAACATAGGGTATTACCAGTTGAGAATCAAATTTTAATTTATTGAATGAAAAATTTGGCCATTACAAAAATTTGAAAAATTAGTATCTGCTAAAAACTTTTCTGTATTTTCTAAAGTCATTTGTAAAACATTAGGTAACTCAAAAAGTGCTTTAAATTGAAATTTTAATGGCATTATTTGAATGCTAAGCTTTTTACTATCGAGTGTAGGGTTTCCCTGAACAACTGTGTCAGCTATTTCATTAAGAATTACAAAAGACTTTGGGCTTTCATATAAATTCATTGCCTTCAAAACTGTAATTATTCGATGTTCAGATTTTATTTCCATAAATGGATCATCACAAAAGTTAAGAATACAGTCAATATCGTTTTGTAGTTCAGGTAATAAGTTACTGTTTGAATTTGAAATAATATTTCTGATTGTAGCAGAAACTGTTCCTAGTAAATCTGATACCATGCTTTGTGTATTTAAAACATCTTTTCTTGGCATGGTACTTTTTGAATATAGTTGCAGACATAAAGCTAAAGACTTATTTTTTAAATCCGTTATGGTTTGTTCTCTATTTATATGAAATTGTGAACTTGTGTCTGGCATTGTTACTATGATAGGTTCATCTGATAAAATGGGTTCATCTAACCTAATTCCGGAGGATGTGGCGGGTAACTCTGTTGGTGTTTGTAAAGTGTAAATTATATTCTTTTTTGTTAACAAATGTCGCTTTAGAGAACTAAAGTTAGAAAAAATTTGCTTACATTTATTTTGTTCGCATTGAAGTTTATCTCTATTTGACAATAAATGCATGTGTTTTAAATGTCTTATTAGCACATCAACACTTTTAAATAACTGAAAACATCTGAAACATTTATACATTATTACAATCGAAAAATTTACAAAATTAATTTTTTTCATTCATGTGTGTTAACAATGAAGTAAGATTTGAACTTTTTAAATCAAATTTTGAATCTAATTCATAAAAATACTTTTGGATAAACATCCATGGCATTTCGCAGATCTTAGGATATTTAAGATTAAACACGTGAAAGATTTTAAAGCATATATCCAAACTTTCAATAAAAGAATTTAGTTTGTACAAAGTTTTGTCAAAGTAAATATAAAAGGTTTTAAGATCGTCCTCAGAGTCTCCTACCACAATTATAAACGGCTGTACAGTCAATTTATTATAAAAATATTTACCGATAATTTCTTTTATTCGTATTGAGTAATCGCTAATTGTTGTTAACTGCAATACGAAGCTTTCATTAGCATCTTTAATGGTGGCTTTCTTTTTTGTATTTCCATCTACACTAAATCTTGCTGAAGGCAGCAGAACTGAATTGAGAAGAATTGTAAAAATGTAGTCTTGACAATCTAAAAAAAAATTATTTAGTGTTATTTTATTAATTTAACAACAACTTACCAATTTTTTTCGTCGTTTTTGCTTGGTTCAGAAGATCTATTGATTGCTGATTCCGTATGTTGGCATAGTAGTAGTTCACTATCTTGGTTTTAAAATTATCCCACTTTGTTTTTAAAAGATTATCTTTTTGTGGATAAATCAAATTGAAATCTAGATTAATCTAAAAAAAATATAAAAATTTGTATATCCTTGAATTTTGTGTTAAAGTTCTTTTTAAATACCAGAAATGGTGCTCTGGAGTCTTTTAAAATTGGCCACTCCTGCAAAAAATCAGAATTCGAAAGCTTTGCCAAATCCTTCTTCCGAAATGTAAATGTTTTTTGCCATTTGTCAATAACCTCATCCCAATTACTGACATCTTTTTGAAGCGAAGTTTTTAAACATAACGACAGCGTTTCGTCAACTTCAACATTTTCTTCTACTAATGGATCACGTACTTCACTCGAAAGAGATCTTTCCGCAGATGGACAACTCAACTCGATTACTTTTTATTAGCTGTATTTCGTTGCAAACTATTGCAATTAAAACACTAGCTAGCTTACCGAATTGCATGGAAAGCAACAATGAAATTGTTTAGCTAGTTGGAGCGTTTTTTTCGAGCTCGCGTAATAAAAAACCCCTTTTGTTGCTTTCCATGCAATTCGGTAAGCTAGCTAGTGTTTTAATTGTAATAGTTTGCAACGAAATAAGTCAAAGCTTTGCTTTTTGGTTTCCTATATTTTTCGCTCAAATGAGCGATCAGAAAATTAATAAAATGGATGACGATTCACAACATTTTGTGGACCTAGGTCAGTTTTAAACAGCTGATCATATGGGTTTTTTTATGTTAATGTACATCTATTAGATACGTTGTTAAAATGCAATAACATATTTACAATAAACTGATCCTAATATCCACGGTTCAAAGCTAAGTATAACGATTTGACAAAAGGTGAGTATTGAGGAATTAATTAGCAGTTATTACAAATACAATTAACATTACATTATTTAGGTATGCATGAACCTAGGAAGATGGAGATATTGTAATTTCTTCAAAAAATTCTTTTCATTAGGATGTTCTTCTTCTTCCCTTGTTTTCTAGTGGTATAATTATTTGAAGTGAAGTTAAGTATTAATAAATATTTGCTTACTCTCTTTAAAAGGTTGCATAAGAGTAAGTATTAAGTTAAAATAGTGAAAGTAGGTATTATATAAATTTCATTTCTTTGGGCTTAGTTACGTTTTCTATAATTATTTAGACTAAAAGGTAAATCTAAAGGTAAGTATAAATTCATGTTTTCAGGAGACGAATATACAGGAACGAAAGGTAAGTTTAGTAGTTGGTATTAATTGAAGATGTTCATTGTAGGTTAAGGCAAGGTAAGTATGCGCATGTACCTATACATGCAACTGGAATAAAAATCCTTTTTTTCGTTTTACATTATATTGCAGGTCTTCTAACTCTGGTCTCTAGTGATTCCGAATCTAGAGTGGAAAACCGCCTTTTCCACTATCGGGTAAAACTGCGCTGGTTATAAGTTCAACTTTTATATGTTTAGGGTTTCCAATTACAAAAGTTAAAACTCTCTAAAATTCATAATCAAAACTGGTTGCGAGTGAAATTTTGCCAGATCTGTGTAGGTCGAGAGGTTATGGTTTTGCTAGCTTCCGGAGTACCACCGCAGCAACGCCAGCTTCACATTTATGTTTGCAGACCACTGTTCTATAGGTGCACGAAAGCCAAATCTCTGCAGGAATTGTTATGCCGGTAACTGGATGCGGCGCCTATGAGGCTAGGACTTTTCGAAGTCAGGCGTATTATTTCGGTTCGTTAAAACACAATACAACTTTATAGAACCGCAGGGTGTATCAACATCATCAAAAATTGCATGTAAGCGGAAATGTAAGAAATTAAAAAAAGGTATATGAAAACTATGTGCATGGCTGATCTATGCATGTACCCACGGTACAAGGTCTTTAAAAGGGTCGCAGACTAGAATAATAAGCTATATCTTAGCGAAAAATGGTTTTGTAACAATGATACAATTCAAATTCACGCGAAGTATATAATATTTGGTTACACCCAAACTTAGACATCATTCCTTGTTTTTTGTTTGCTTTAATTAGCTGAACAAATGAAAAAACAAATTAAAAAATCAAATGTATTTATTAATATTCTATCGTAATGAAATGGCGCATTTTGCTATACTTTTTCAAAACACAATTTCTTTGCAATTGTTTGTTTATTTATATGTGGGGGATTCCCAAATAAGGTCCATCAAGGATGGAAAATCAATAGTGGTCAGACTTTATTTCTATCACTTGGGAATAAAGGTCAAATATGAGTATGATGTGGAAATCAAATAGTTTCTTCTTTCCCCTCATCCTGGACAGAGACACATGATTTCAAAGAAAGGCTTCATCGGTTTTGCAAATTTGGAGTTTTCACTAACAAAATATAACATCCTTTCTCTATATTGTTGCTATATATACTTTTATTTATCATTAGATAAGCTTTGGAAAACGGAGGTTTTATAAATTGACCCTGCCCTTATGCTTATTATTTTTCCATTAGGTAAACGTCCGCTTGAAACTAAAAAAGCTTTCAGATGTTAAATACTTATTTTGTTTTGTTGATTTTCCGACAAGGTGGATAAATGATGTATATTGGAATGATTTTCCGTCATCCCTTGTCAATTTACATACATTAAATAGGTATGTTTACTAAATTTTTTCCGGAAAGTTCGGGTAACATTTTTATTGGTGTATAAACTTCGTAAATTCCATTACCTCTCTTCCATTAGTTGATCCATATATTGGCCTATAACTTTATTTCTGTTTAGTTAACGAACAAAATATGGTCATATATATGTATGTACTCGCATTTACAAATGAGTGCGAATGGCGCGCCCGTTACCAAGGACTTACCCATAAGTATTTACTAGGTGTGTTATTAAGTTGACATGTGTACAATAAACTTATTTTTAATGAAAAGTACATATTAGTTTTATTACTTAGTTTTATCTGTTTTCAAGTTGGTAATATTCCACCGTACACTACTACAAAACCAGAGTTGGGAACAGTGGACTGAATTTTTAGTAACAACACTTTAAGTGGGCTGTCATAATCAAGATCTTGCCTTAAGTATTATTAATGAGACCTTAATTTGTTATGGATTTAAACGTCTGTTCATCTTTCACATATTCGTAAAACTAGCCAATAACCGCGGTCCAGTCCGCTCTATTGCGATATACCAATATATGATCTTGAAAACAGTACCGAGACCGTCCAGAAAATAATCTTCGAATAGTCCCAACAAATCGAAAAATGTTCGCAGTAGCGGAAATAACCACACAGTTGTGAGGACCAAATATTGACGACAAATTTGGCCCACACAACATTGGCATAGCAACACACAACATACGGCTGAGCGAAGCCATCAACATCCAAATTAATCACCGCAACATGAAGCTGACCGAAGCCAGCAACACGATCACACAATAAACATACAAGTCAAACACGCGAATACAACACGCAATAGACTAGGCCATACCAACGTCAATCGTAACATCAAACAACAATATCATATGGTCGCAACACACGTCGGCGAGCCAACCAAAATCATCAACACATTGATTATTTCGATTCAAGTTATAATAGCACGACCATAGCCAGAAGTGAGTTAGTCAGTACGGAGCCGTGGTGGTAAACAATTCTAAGCTGAACAGTGATAGCTCGCAGTTAGGGTTTTACCATTGCGAGACATCATTTCTCAGGTTAGACGCGAGCTGAGCAAAGCCAAGCTCTAGGTTGCGCACGCCGCCACCACCAACCGTGAGTCGCTATATAAAACCGCGAGTGAACGCCGCAGTAGTAAAAGTGACGCCGACGTCGACACAGTCAGCCAACCGCGCAAGCAGCAGGGCCATCGACGAGGACACACGCAATTGGGCCAATTACCGAATCATCGACGCCGACGCATCCCACCGCGCCAACACCAGCACCATCGACGCCAACAAACGGTATAGCCCGGCGCTCTGATAACTGTTCGGATCTACGGACGGCAGGCGATAGCTCGTAGTTAGGGTTTTACCAGTGCGAGACATGATCACCCGACGTAGACGCAGACTGAGCGGTGCGTGAATGTGGGCGCTTTCCCCCCTCTCACTTAACGCTTAGGGCTGCGCTCCGCCGACGTGGCTGGTGGCCATAGCCCAAGAGCTAGACATTGAACACACAGGCACAACGCGGGAAATCCGAAAACGGATAGTCCTAACAATTTCCAAGGCACCGACTGACTCCGAGATATACGCGAAATTCATATCTATGGAGGGCACACACAGGGTCGCAGAAACCAACTCGGAGAACGAGAGTGGATCAAAGGTACCAATCCCACCGACTCCAAGAGGAACAGGAGCGAGAGGACCCACAAAGACACCGGAAGCAACCCCATACAGAACCTAGAACCAGCACCCCAGTATCAACCAGTAGCAAACGCCGTAAACCCCAAGGATGTGATAACCCAAGCTAATCAGGCATCGGCCCTTGTAACTGTACCCGTCATCGACCAAGTAAGGAAGTGGTCAGTGAAATACGATGGTGGACGAGATCCCCTAGCATTCATAGAGCGGCTGGAGGAATTGGCAGAAGTATACATGGTAAGTGCAGACCTCCTCCACAAGATCACCTCATCAGCAGCCACCACAAGATACGATTCCAAACATGCTGCACCACTCCCACCCAGAACTCCAAACAACGTATACAGAAGGTGTGGCCAAGAAGGGCACTACACTGAAAATGCCGAAATGGGAGAAAGTTATTCTGTCGGGAGTGCGGTCAGCCTGATGTACGAACAATAGAATGTTGCCGTCGACGAACCGTCAGGAAACGAGAAAGAGATACACCAAGCAAAAGGCGCGGTGAATCCACAAGACCCAGCGCCGACATACCAGTAACCATGCGGCAGGAGCGTGGCCGTCTCTACGCCCTAGTCCAACTTGGGGACAACCAGCAGAAGCCGTGATCGACACCGGGGCCTCACATTGTTTCATATCAACCGTCGCAGCAGAATGCGTGGTCAACTCAGGAGGCGGAGAAAGGGTAGCCGCAGCCCTCCAAATAACCACGGCCGACGGTACTAACAGCCAAATCTTCGATGCCATACGGACGGAAGTACGCCTCGGCGAATCGTCACACCACACCGTGTTACACGTTATGCCTGGGGCCAATGATGACATCATTATCGGCCTAGATATGCAAGGGGGCATGGGAGCTACAGTATCCTGCGGAGGAAGCCACATCGTTTTGGCCGAACCGTTTAGACAAAACGCATCCACGCCATGTATTATCGCACCACAAGTGGCGAACGGTAGAAGAAAACTTCTTACCACGAATGGTGTTCCCCGTAAGGTGACCAAAGGAAGACGCTCAAGACGAATCAAAACAAGAGGTGAGAAGACCGACAGGACAAATCATGGCAGTCTCATCACGCAAGCCTCCGGGAACGTGGCTCACTCGGACTGTCATCGCACCAGCAACCTGGGTCGGTTAATAAAATCCACACGGACAGCTTCCAACAACGAAAATAACTGCGTCACTTTCGAGTATTCTGAACATGACAAAGGTTGCCCGGGAGATCGAAACAAGCAGCACAATCCAGTCAACTGAGTATCGGTAACCCAATCCCAAGTGTACAACAAAGCCACTGCGAGCCGGCCTTTATCACACGCCCTGAACAAGACCATAATATTAGAGGCACATACAATAACAATCACCGGAACGTGGCGAACGTACTGTCCCGACAGCCATTGCAGACCTTACTACAAGCCACGACAACGAATCCACATTGCAGGTGGTGTCAGCGACGCGTCAATGAAGTGAACACCAACCCGGAGAAGTATGCCGACTATGTGCTAGTGGACGGACAACTCTACCGCCACATTCCATGCCGATCCCACGACGAGGATACAGCGCCGTGGAAGTTATGCGTACAACCCCGCTCCGACAGGGTGTACTACAAGAGAACCACGACACACCAAGCACGGAACACATATGACGACAAATTGGCCCACACAACATTGTCATAGCAACACACAACATACGGCTGAGCGAAGCCATCAACATCCAAATTAATCCCCGCAACATGAGGCTGACTGAAGCCAGCAACACGATCACGCAATAAACATAGTATGTCTACACTACCATAGCCAGAAGTGAGTTATGTCAGCACGGAGCCATCGGTGGTGAACAGTTCTAAGCTGAACAGTGATAGCTCGCAGTTAGGGTTTTACCAGTTCGAGACATCATTAATCAGGTTAGACGCGAACTGAGCAAAGCCAAGCTTTAGGTTGTGCACGCCGCCACCACCAACCGTGAGTCGCTATATAAAACCGCGAGTGGACGCCGCAGTAGTAAAAATGACGCCGACGTCGACACATTCAGCCGACCGCGCCAGCAGCAGGGCCATCGACGACGGGATACACGCAATTGGGCCAATTACTGAATCATCGACGCCGACGCAGCCCACCGCGCCAACACCAGCACCATCGACGCCAACAAACGGTATAGCCCGGCGCTGTGATCACTGTTCGGATCTACGGACGGCAGGTGATAGTCGTAGTTAGGGTTTTACCAGTGCGAGACATGATCACCCGACGTAGACGCAGACTGAGCGGTGTGTGAGTATGCGGGCTTTCCCCTCTCACTTAACGCTTAGCACTGCGCTCCGCCGACTCATCACAGTCGACCGCGAGGTGACCCGTAAAGCGCCATCCCCGCCAAACAAACAGTATAGCCCGGCACGGTGATTACTGTTCGGATCTACGGATGGAAGGTGATAGCTCGTAGTTAAGGTTTTACCAGTGCGAGACATCACCACCCGACGTAGCCGCAGACTGAGCGGTGCGTGAGAGTGTGGTTTTTCCCTTGCTCAATTAACGCTCAGGCTGCGCTCCGCCGATTCATCACCGTCGACCGTGAGGCGACCCGTAAGGCGCTACAGAACTGCGACGTCAGCGTCACCGCGCCGTCAACGAGCGCCCCAGTAAGCTGACTAAATACCAACCATGACGCTAGCGTCAACGCGTCACCAACGAGCGTCCTCAGTGACCGCTTACTCTTTCATTTCGAGCGTCCCCAGTGGCCGCACACACATAATCGTCGAGCGTCCTCAGCGGCGAAATAGTAACCGCGGCGCCGACGTCAACGCGTCATCAACGAGCATCCGCAGTGGCCGCATATACATATCATCGAGCGTCCTCAGCGGCGCAATACTAACCGTGACGCCAGCGTCAACGCTTCACACAAGGAGCGTCCTCAGTGACCGCTTACTCTTTCATTTCGAGCATCCCCAGTGGCCGTATACACATAATCGTCGAGCGTCCTCAGCGGCGAAATAATAACCGCGGCGCCAACGTCAACACATCAGAAATAACAACCGCGGCGCCAACGTCAACGCGTCATCAACGAGCATCCGTAGTGACCGCATATACATTATCATCGATCGTCCTCAGCGGCGAAATACTAGCCGCGACGCCAGCGTCAACGTGGCACCAACAAGCGTCCTCAGTGACCCTTACCCTTTCATTTCGAGCGTCCCCAGTGGCCGCATACACATATCATCGAGCGTCCTCAGCGGCGAAATACTAACCGTGACTCCAGCGTCAACGCGTCACCAAAGAGCGTCCTCAGTGAACGCTTACTCTTTCATTTTCGAGCGTCACACCAGTGGCCGCAAACACATATCATAGAGCGTGTCAGCGGCGAAATACTAACCGCGACGCCAGCGTCAACGCGTAAGTCAACGAGCGTCCTCAGTGACCGCATACTCAGCACGACAACCAACGCCGGCGGCGAACGCCAGCTGTAGGCATCCAATAACCACGCGCTAACGGGACCTGGGGGACCGTTAGCCAATACAAAACCATTATACAAATAGGAAAAATACTTAAAGCAGAGGTAACAACAACATAAGCCAGCACGCCAGCAGGCATACCAACGGGACTGGGTGGACCGTTACCCACCAGGCCACGCCGACACCGACTACCAATAACATTGAATGAAAGTTGAGTTTAAATGAGGTTTTGGATATAATTTAGCTGTGAATAAATGAAGTTAAATAAAGTAATAAAGTATCACTTGGAAAAGGGCCCCACAGTATAAATTTATTGTACGGAACCTGGACACGGCGAGTATACCCAGCACTTTATAAGAAGCATCGGGGCTCAGGGAAAGCTTCGTTACACAGTGACAATTAGAAGGAATGATATGCTGGACATCTTAAAAGGGAAGGCACCAAAACTCCCCTAAAATACTTTTTTTTTGGAAATTTGATTTTGAATAGTTCCATTATATCATGTTAATTATTTATTAACGCGAAAGCCGAAGAGTGAAGATTAAATGTGCAAAAGTACACAACATAGATTGACATAAATGGTTAGGTTGAGTTTGGGTTGCGCCCCTTTTAGATAGAACATACGCTTTTTATTCCCATCTATTACTTATACCCTGGGACCCAGTACAGATGTACCCTTCTCTTTCTGTTACCTAGCAGCGAACGAAGCTAACTGGTGGCAGCGAAGAGAGACGAACAAGAAGCGAGAGAGTTGGGTTGTAGTTTTTCGACAAACAAGAAAGATCCATCAATTCTTAAATTAAAACTCATTATATTAAACTTTGTATCTCTTTTTTAACATTTTTAATTTATTTGATATCAGACAAATGCTGTCTCTCAGAAAGCAGACCAAGTGGCCAGTGTCTCGTGAATGTGGTAGTGATCCTAAACATTTCTTTTTGACCTATATGGTAGGTCGTATTGCTGGCATTGCTGATGACAATGATATCATCGGCCTGCAACCCGCGCCGTTAGGTCTGCGTACTCCAAACTGGAAAAGAAGCGGTAAAGATGGATTAGATGGTAAGTGAGGACAAAACAAAGTATCTGCTGTCATCGAGCAAAGAGTCAAACCACGCTATGTGGCAGCCATAATTTCGAAATAGTAAAAGACTTCGGTTTATTTGGGAGCCAGCATTACCAGTAATAACACATCAGCTCTTAAATCCTGCTAAGAATCACACTTGCCAATAAATGCTACTTTGACCTAGGTAGGCAATTGAAAAGTAAAGTCCTCTCTCGGCAAACGAAAATCATGCTCGCAAGTCAGTTTTCGTACCCGCGTGCTATATGGTGCTGAAGCATGGACCATGATAACATCAGATGAGGCGGCTCTGGGAGTGTTCGAGAGAAAAGTTCTTCGAAAGATCTATGAACCTCTTCGCGTTGGCGATTACCGAGAAGTTTTAATGGTGAGCTGCACGAGCTTTAAGCAGACATCAACACACTCCAGCGAATTAAAAACGTAGTGGCTAAGCTGGCTAGCCGATGTTATGCGAATGAAAGATGACGCTCCGGCTAAGTAAGGTTCTATCAGAGCCCGCCTATGGAAGCAGAGAAAGAGGGCGGCCCCAACTTCGCTGAAGGACCAGGTGGAAAACGATTTAAACTCCCCGGGTGGGATCAATTGGCGCCAGTTCGCAGGCGAGCGAAGAACCGACTTGTTAGACGACCATAACCGTTTTAAACGGTTAAACGCAAAATTAAGTAAGTAAGTAGGTCGTCTGTTCTCCTACTATTGTAATTTGGCCAGGTTCTCTAGTTATCTTGCAGTTGTTTAGGAGTATCCGTTGGAGACTGCTAACTCCTTGCATCTGCTATGTATGTTTGTTTTGATTGATCTCGACCGCTTTCAGGCAGTGCTCCTACCCTTGTAAGTTCATCTGCCTTCTCGTTACCTTCGATGTTCCTGTGACCAGGGTTCATGTTTTGCGAAGTTAGCTGAGGCTTGAAGCGACCTATTGCAGCTATGGAGGCCTTAGACGATGTGATTTGGGAGTTAAGCACCATGAGCGCTGCTTAGCTATCTAGAACCTCCACTTGGGAAGACGGACTGCGAGCGGACACCTTAATCTGTTGACAGAAGACACCCACTCCCATACCGCAGTCCATTTTGGAACGTAGGGTAGAGTGAAGATGAGTCCTTCTTTGCAGGGAATACTTGCTGAAGAAATTTTGATAGCGTAGCAAAACTTCGTTCGATATGAGAAACTTATAAATTAGAATCTTAAATTATTGACGACCTAAATAATGTCGAAGAATAAAAATCGGACATGGTATACACATCTAAAAGAGAATTTAACTTAATTATAAGGGATTCTCTTAATATTCAAGTCCACAACGTAT
>JARSSU010010185.1:0-13660 GCA_029619165.1 Eurosta solidaginis | reverse complement strand
GTGCGGTACATGATCAGTCTATGCACCCATCGAATATTATTTTAAGCATTCCACGACCGCTCACTTAAAACTTGTAGCATGGCGGAATACACCATATATACTGCCCATTCGATCTTGGATCGGTCATCAAGTCCGGCACTACCTGCTCCGTGATCGAGTGTGTGTGAGTCTGCTGGCTCTTCTAACCGTCTCCATGTGTGTCGAAAAGCACCTCAAGGGTTTCCTCACTATTACGTAACCATTCCCGTTCTCTTTCTTATAGTCCCGGGACTATGTTTCCCTTGTAGGAATTTTTTCAACCGTGCTGTTTCGCTGGAGCTTTCTATGTCCGTACAGAACTTTCCATGAGATTCTCTTCGCCCTGGAAATTTCACGCTGTAGATCCTTAGTAGATCCCTGTACTCGTCTCGAACGCTTCGCTTTCCGCGGGCTCTTTGCTAGCTTAAACATTTTTTTACCTGTCTTCTTAGAAGACTCAGATAATTGATCCACCATGGCGGTTTACGCTCGTAGTCGCAGTGTAATATCCAAAACATTGCTGGATGTTGGACCATGTACGTAGGGACATTTCCCCTGTTGTGCTATCTGCAAATTGGTTGCAGGATGTACAAAATAGAGATTCGCCTCTCTCGTACGTATCTGCTACCTACCCCACGCATTTTGGTGCGCATTTGCATCCACGCCTATGACCAACCGCCCTTTGCGCCCGTCGTCCTGTACTAAACCTCTTGCACTCCATCAGTGGAACCTGCGCAGCATGGGCCATGTAGCAGAATGCCAGGATAAATGCCTGCTAATTCCTTTGCTCAACGGCCACCACTACGAAGTCTCAGTAGTGTAATTAGGCAGCATATATGAATGCAGATGTTTTCTACCATTACTGCAGCTCGCACCCGTCCTTCCGTTTGCGCATAGTAAACGCCAACTCCGCCGCGCGCTAAGTCCAGGAACCTTTCCTCCCGATGAGAGCCACGACTCCTGAATCAGCGCCATGCCAAACGAACCCTCCTCAAGGTTAGGAAAAAGATCAACCAAAATATCTTAATGCTCAATAAAGCTATTATAGCTTCTATGAGCGTGATGATATTTCGCGAGTCTCACCCAGAATTCGAGATATGGAAGGAATATCTGTGCCAAAGTGGCGAGAAAATCTTGTTGCCCACTAGGCACAGGTACTACGCTGCAGAAAAGCATGTGTACTATTAATGAAGAAAAAGGCAACTAAGGGAAGGGTAAGTACTGTGATTTTTATTACTGTTTAAGACCACTCCACTTTGTTAAGGAAAATCTAGGTTTAAAATTTCTTTCCCCTTTCCATATAGATAGGTGTGGAATTATTTTTTCCTAAGGCATCGACCGGATCATGTCAAGCTTAAAAAGAATTGCCGCACAACATGTGCTTATCCTCGTACCATGCTAATTTCATAGATACCGTCTCTGCTTCACATAAATTTGGGGTCGGACTATACATAATGGGACCATTTGGTTTTATTCATAAACCAAAGGGGTTTGACCTTTAAAATTCTTCACATAGGTTCTCAGGGAGTTCCCCACGAGAATCAGTAAGTAATTTATAATTTTTGTTACAATTTACTAGTACTTAGTTGTTAAAGTTACCATGGTATAACTACTCACTTTTTATCTACATACGAACACGTTTCACAATAATTTTATACATAAGTACAGTCTATATAATGTTTATTAAACCACAAACAACATATTTTCTTTTGTTGTAAATTTACGTATTGTTGTAAAATTTAATAATTTATTTGTTTTACTTTTCCGCGAACATAAGCATACAGCCATTTATCTAATTCACTGCTTGCTTGGTGCTACCAGATGCTTTAATTGTACCAACGAATGAAAAATGTTTAAATAGTACCAACGAGGAAAATGGACCTTTTTTCATTCAACTCCGTTTATTTATTTCACTTAACTGAAAAGAGAAATCACTACCTCAAAAGTTTCACTTACTGAAAAGGAAATTATACTTACCCGGATAATAATAACAAGTGAGGAAGGCTAAGTTCGGGTGTAACCGAACATACATACTCAGCTGAGAGCTTTGGAGACAAAATAAGGGAAAATCACCATGTAGGAAAATGAATAGGGTAAACCTGGAATGTCTTTTTATGACATGGGTATCAATGGAAGGTATTAAAACTGGGCCATTGTTCTCTAGGTGGACGCCTTTTCGAGATATCGCCATAAAGGTGGACCAGGGGTGTACTCTAGAATGTGTTTGTACGATATCGGTATCAAACGGAAGGTTTGGTAATGTGCATTTCAAAAGAGAAAGGCCGTAGTTCTATAGGTGGATGCCTTTTCGAGATATCGCAATAACTTTAGACTCTAGATGAGGCGAAGCACTGGAATGGAAAGGCCGATTACGAAACAAAATACAACGCATCGTAATGACATTCCACATATCGAGTATTAAACCGAGATCCAACAAACAAGCTCCAAGGCAGAAAAACAATGCGATGGTGGAAAAGCTATTTAAAAACAATATGATCGACTTGAAAGAAAAGTACGGGTTTGTATTAAAGAAAACAGGTACTTCAACTTTAACAATAAGATTTATGAACAACGTGCAAGAATGCCTATGGGGTCACCGGCATCTCCGGTCATAGCAGAATATAGTGATGGAAGAACTGCTAACTAAATTTGAGGAAGATTCGAAACATACATCCCGCCTACTCACTAAATATGTAGACGATCTCTTTGCCATTGCAAGAACGGAACATATTGAAGAAATGCTTGCGGGCGCTTTCTTTTTTTTGAATAAGTTACGTATATTTTATAAAAAATTTAAAATTTGGAATAAAACATCTGTAAAAAAAATGGCGCAATTAAAATAGATTGAGTCGTTTTTATTTATAAATATTTTGAAGACTGGTAGCACCATTTTGCTGAATTCACTGCGTTTTCTTGCATTTTTTGGTAACTTTAATATAAATTGGGATCAAAACTATAAGCCTCCTGTGAGTGGAGGTGGATGTTTTAGAAAGAGGGAATCACCCCAACCCCTCCCACCACTCCCAACCCCTTCCCCTGTGTCCTTAATGTATAGTCTACCCTAAATTTGTTGCCATGTATCAGATATGGAAATGGTTTTATATTGCAGTTCTTGTATGATATACATTCAATGGACTGCTTGGTATGGAGATTGCGT
Organism: Eurosta solidaginis; assembly: GCA_029619165.1. Taxonomy (NCBI): domain Eukaryota; kingdom Metazoa; phylum Arthropoda; class Insecta; order Diptera; family Tephritidae; genus Eurosta; species Eurosta solidaginis. The sequence goes on along the minus strand of JARSSU010010185.1, from coordinate 10,485 downwards.
TAAATGTACTGTGTCATGGATGAAATGGATGAAAAATGATGGTGTCAGTCGGACTGAAAGACGACAGAAAAGTGGAAAGCTCACTGATCTTGTTGCATACATATCTGGGTTGTCGGCGCAATTTTAGTACAAAGTTTTAACAAATGCGAGCAGTCGAAGTATTTAATGTTCATGATCGCCCAAGAGCTCTTAATGTGGATTATGCCATAGAATGTCTCTTGCAAGTGGATTTTGCGGAGAATTTCGTTTGCGAAAATCAAGATGAAGTCCAAAGTGCACACTGAAATCAGCGGCAGCTTTCCGTTTTTACCAGTGGCTTATATTATAACGAAACCTTCACTGCAAAGTGTTGGTATCAAACAATTTGTCACATACAAAAGACACTATTGTTCCATACTTGTTTAAAATTTGCCAGTACAGTTAGAATTTAAAAAATGTGGAGTGACGGACCATCCTCACAATTCAAAAACAAATATATTTGCAGCTTTAATACCTCACTTTGAAGAAATATTTAGAATGAAAATTGTTTGAGATTACTTTGCAACATCACATGGCAAAGGTTGTATAGACGGGATTGTGCAACCATTAAGAAAATCGTTCGAAAACATGCGTGATATAGTCGTTAAAAATGCATCTGACTTTGTACAGGCAGTCAACATGACTCATCAAAATTACGATTTAAAGAAGTAACAAGCAATCAAATCGAAATGATAAACGCTGAATTGCAGTTGCTATAGCTGTTTTAAGAGCAAAGCCCATACAAAATATTTTCAGCGCCCATCAAATACAAGTTCGCGATAATAAATAGCCTACTTTTATTATGCATCCAGACAAGGAATATACTAACGATATACCTGTATAAATCGTTTCTTTAACATATAAGATTTTTTGTGTATAGGTACCTTAGACTAGCTAAACCTATACATTAAGACTAGTTGAAAATTATAAAAATAAATCATATAAAAAGCCGTTATTGTTTCACTTTTATTACACCCTCCCATGAGCAAGTCCTCTATTTCTAAAAGAGGAGCTAAAAACAGAGTCTCATCCTGTCTTCGTTTAATCAACTAAATCAAGTCGTTTACTCCTATAAAAACAGCAAATGGAAATACATAGAATCAATGTTATTCATACGCCCAGTGCTATAAATTTGTTAGTTATATTTTTGGACACTTTTTGTGTATGCAGCTTCACAGGCCCAATATATTTTAGTATAATAAGTGCAAGATCGCTAGAAGTTATATATATTTTTGAGTATCTATTCACTTTCCGCAATAGCGTTTTACTCACAAAAATCATACGCGTGACGTCGCAGTGATATGTTGTAACGTGCAGTGCTGCAAATATTCTTGATAACGTATGTTGTAATGAGTCTTTTACGCAAACAGAAGGTGTTTATCTATGGTTTCCGCTTTTGTCCATCACCACTATAAACAGGGAATATTATCAGATTCGTAGATTCGCAGATGTTTCACAAAACTTCGCAATAACATTCAAAACGCACTTCCCGAAATTACGTAACGTAGCAGTGAACTAAAAACGGCTTAACGTTATATTTATAATAGATATAAAGAAGTCAATATAAAATATAATGCTATTCATCCGGTCTCTTATACATAGCTTAGTAGATTATTCATATGAATATTGTTACAAATATTAGCAACACTAAGGGTTATGCGTCATCCCTAAGCCGATGCTAAACAGTGATATCATGCACATCCATAAATCAATCATTATGTATCTACATAAACGAATCAATAATTAGTCTACACATATGTACGTACACGCAGCGGAGAAGCAACGCGACAAACACATGCGTGCTCACAAGAGAGGGCAATAATTTCTGCAAGTATTACTCACGCGCATATGAGAAGCTATAAACGTAGTTTGTGGCTGGTGTGATTTTGTAGCTGATAACTAACTAGTAAGTCTGGAATGGAAAAGCCTAAAAGTATGCAACAAGAAATCAAAAAGTATAAAGAGGCCGCGACAGTAGAGGCGCGAGAATTAGTATATCATTTAAGCTATCAATCAGTAGAGTTAAGCAAGCTATAAGTAAGCGAAGTATAAGTGTTATTGTGAAGTACTTTAATAAAGGCCATTTTTGCACTATTGAAGATTGGAGTTATTATTCAACAGCTTAATGATTCGGAACTTATGCAGAAGGTTGGAATAAGGAGGATTTGCAGTAAAATTTGTTACAATGGTGTCAGAAGAGGAATTGTTGAATAAATTCGCGAAGATTGCGAATACAACTTGGACATGACAAAGTTGAGTGAGTTGAGGATCCAGCAACTGAAGAGGGAGTTGGAGAGCCGTGGATTGAATACAACCTGCAATAAACTCGAACTTCAAGCACGATTACGAGAGGCTATGGAATTGGAAGGAATTAATGTGGACGATTATGTCATTTATCCTGATGTGGAAGAATCAACAACAAAAATTGAAGAGAAAAACGAAACATCACAGACAGTTAGCAGCACAGCCTTGAACATGATATTGGCTGCAATATCTGCACAAACATCGACAGTAGCATCAATGTCGTCGCAATTGGCATCCCAACTAGAATCCCAGGAGAACCGTATAACATCTAGGATGGAAACTCAACTTGAAGAACAGAAGACATATATGACATCTCAGTTGGCTGAGCAGTTGAAAGCACAAGAAACGCGTATTTCAGAAATGTCGACACAGATTACATCCAAGATGGAAGCGCAAGAGGAGCGCCTATCATTGTAGGTGGCACAAATATCTTCGTAGTTAGAAGCACAGTATACAAAAATTGTACAGCTCGAGGACGAAATGGATGCCGAGATAGAAGCTTTGAGAGGTCGTATACAGGAGTTGCAAGTAAATCGCCCAGTAGTTTCAGCGAGTAATCCAAAGGTAAAGACACCATCCTTTGACGGTTCTGTTCCTTTTCAGGTATTTAAGCTACAGTTTGAAAAGACCGCAGCAGTGAACAACTGGAATGCTAAAGATAAAGTTGCAGCTCTGTTCGTGGCATTGAAAGGGCCTGCCGCGGAAATCTTACAGACCATTCGAGAGTATGAACGGAACAGTTATGACGCATTGGTGGCTGCTGTAGAACGAAGGTACGGAAGCGAACACAGGAAACAGATATATCAAATAGAATTGCAAAACCGTTACCAAAAAGGTAATCAGACTTTGAATGAGGTTGGCTCATTTGGCAAAAGCAGACGCACCCGTCGAGTACACCGAGAGGGTCAAAATCCAAGACTTTATTAATGGAATAAGGGATATCGAAACGAAGCGAGCGACATATGCAAACCCAAAACCTATATTCACAGAAACGGTATAACATGCTCTGATTCAGGAAACAGCATCGCTTCTGTGTAAGCCAGCGTTCAAAACACGCCGTGTGGTGGTAGAAAGGCCAGACTGGGTGAACAGAATATTGGAGGCGCTGGAAGGATCGCAAAAGCGGAGTGAAAAAGTTAAAAAATGCTTCAAATACGGGAAGCACGGTCACATTGCACGTCATACCGATCTTGATCTTAGTGGTTGCAACAGCATGGGTGCTCTTAATAACAAAGCTGGAGGGGATGAGCAAGAGCGAGTAAGATGTAGAGATCGAGAGCTATCTCCTGCTATTGAATGTCCTGTGATATCTGTGTCGCAAATCGGAAGGAAATCAAGCAGTCTTAACATGAAAGGAAATGTGGATGGCAAGGGGCGTGTACTGACTGTAGATACGGGCGCATCTCATTCCTTTAATCCGATCTGATTTGGCCAACAGGAGAGTAAAGACATTACCTGGAGCAATGTTGCGTACGGTTACTGGCGAGTATAACCAAGTCCAAGGAGAAGTGGTATGTAAGGTCTTAATTGAAAAGGTCACGATCCTGGCGGAGATCGTTGATGAAGTCATATTGGGAGTGGACTTCTTAGTTGAACATGACATCAAGATCTATATGCAGAGAAGGGTTATGCGCTATAAGAACCAGGATGTGCCACTTAACTTCAGTTTGGAAAAAGGGTTCAGCAGTAATCGAGTACTGGTGGAGAAGGATCGACAAAGACCACCAAAGTCAAAGGTAAAGGTTGATTGAACGAATGGGCCAAACAAAGCAAAATCGAAGATACCTGCGAGAGAAACACTGGCATTGACAAACCCAAACGGACGCACTAAAACGAAGGAAATAATTTGCCAAAAAGAATGCAAGGGTGGTTTCAAGCCAGCGCCCACTACTGTTGTGAAACTTGGGAACGATACTGATGATGCAAAGTCAATCCGTCAAGATCAAGCTCTGCAAAGTAGTTCTTCATTGGCCAAACGACAGAGTGCGAGGGAACGATCCAGGATAATGAGTAGTAAGATGAAACGCAGGTACGATGAGAACAATAATTCGGAAGGTTTCTTGGAGGGAGATTTGGTACTCTTATACAACCCTCACCGGCAGAAAGATATTCCAGCCAAATTTCGGTGCAGTTGGGAAGGCCCGTACAAAGTTGTGAAGAAGATCAGTGACACCATCTACCGCATAAAAACCATTGGGAAGCCACGAAGTATAAGAGTGGTACATTTGGAGATGCTAGCGGCGTTTAGATCAGGAAATTTGTCTAATCGGGACGATCAGACTTAGGTGGAGCGCAGTGTGACGAATACTAGCAACACTAAGTGGTACTATCATCTCTAAGCCGATACTAAGCAGTGACTCGTATGTACATCAACAAATCAATCATTATGTCTACCCATATGTCTATACAAGCAGCGGAGAAGGGACGTACAAACACATGTATATATCTTATCTGAGATGCTCCCAAAAGTAGGCAATTATAATTGTGCAAGTATCGCTCACATATACACGCGCATATGAGAAGCTATAAACGTAGTTATTTTATAGCTGATAACTAACTAGTAAATTCTATAAATGGAAGCGCCTAGAAGTATGCGAACGAGAAATCACAGAGTATAAAAGGCAGCAACAGTAGGGGCACGACAATCAGTTTGGTTTAAGCAAGCTATTAGTTGCGAAGTATAAGTGTTATTGTGAAGTACTTTAATAAAGGCCATTTTTGCATTATTTAATATTGGAGTTATTTATTCAACAGTTTAGCGATTAGAACGTTAGCAGAAGATTTGGAATAAGCGGAATTTCAGTAAATTCGTTACAATATGATACCGTTTCTGCGAATGTAGGTTTTGGGTTTGCCTACGACGCTCGCTTCGTTCCCCATCCCGAACTCCATTTGTGAAAGTTTGGATTTTAACTCTCTCAGTGTATTCCACAGGTGCGTTTGCATTTGCAAGGTGAGCCAATCGTTCAATGGCCGACGCGAACTCTTGCAATGTTTCACCAGTCCTCTGAAAGCGGTTCAGTAACTGCATTTGGTATATCTGTCTCTTATGCTCGGTTCTGTATCGCCTCTCTAGAGCGCCCATCAATGCTACATAACTGTTCCGTTCGTACTCTGGAATAGTCTGTAAGATTTCAGCTCCAGGCCCTTTCAATGCCACGAACAGTGCAGCAATTTTACCTTCAGCATTCCAGTGATTTACTGTTGACGTCTTCTCAAATTGAAGCTTAAATACCTGGAAAGGAACAGAGATGGAGTTTTACCTTCGGATTGCTCGCTGGAACAGCTGAGTTAATTAGTTATAACTGCTCCATACGACCTTCATCGATCGAAATTGAGCGATTTTTGCATCCTGTGCTTCCTGTTCTGACAACTGCGAAGATATGCAAGCCTCTTGTGCTTTCAACTGCTCGGCCATATATGTCTTCTATTCATCGATATCCTGGGATTCAAGTTGAGATGACATATCCGTTGAAATTTGTGATGATATCTCTGAAATGCATGTCTTCTGTTCTTCCAGTTGAGATTTCATTGTCGATGTTTATGCAGATATCGCAGCTAATAACATGTTCAAGTCTGTGTTCGTCACTGTCTGCGAAGTTTCGTTTTTTTCTTCCATTTTTGTTGTTGCCTCTTCCCAATCAGAATGGAAGACATATTCCACCAAATTAGACACCATAACCTCTCGTAGTCGTGCATGAAATTCAGATTTATAACCGATTGTATTCTGTCCACGGTTCTCCAACTCCTTCAGTTGCTGAATCTTCAATTCACTCAACTTGGCCTTGTCCTTGTTTTCCCCTGGAATTTATTCAACAATTCCTTTTCTGACACCAATTGTAACGAATTTTGGGGAGTTCCTGATAATAATGCACCTTCTTTCTGGTAACGTTCGAATCGCTGAATTGTCGAATAAATACCTCCAATATTCAGTATGGAAAAGTGACTTTATTTAGACTACTTTGGGAGTAGTACTTCACAATTAGTTATTCCTCAGATTGCGCTGCTTTTATGCCTGTGAAGTTGGCATATCTACACAATCTCGCAAAAATAAAACAATAACTGGTCTGAGTAGGTTTCAAATAGTTCTGCACTTCCTGAAAAGGAGAAAAAAAGCTCTGCAGAATTTCGTAAAATATTCACATTTTTCACAAATTTGTAAAATTCGAAAATTTGGAAAAAAGTTAAAAAAATTTGTTCTCAGTAGGTTTTTAAAAGTTCTAGAGTACCTGAAAAGGAAAAAATTTCTGTAAATTTACGCCCAATATTGACATTTTTCCAAAAGTCGAAATTTTTAAAAATTTTACAAAACCAAAAAAAAAGGTATTCTGTATAGCTTTTAAAAAGTTCTTAAGTTCCTGAAGAGGAGAAAAGAGTTCTGTAAATTTACGCCCAATATTCACATTTTTCCAAAAGCGGAATTTTTTAAAAGATTTTCAAAATCAAAAAAATTGGTGTTCTGAGTAGCTTCTAGCTTCTGAAGTTCCTCAAAAAGAGAAAAAACAGTTCTTCAAATTTACGCCAAATATTCACATTTTTTTGTTAATTTTTAGAATCAAAAAAAATTGGTGTGCTGAATAGCTTTTAAAAAGTTCTGGAGATCATGAAGGGGAGAAAAAAAGTTCTGCAAACTTACGGCCAATATTCACATTTTTTCCGAAATTCAAAGTTTAAAAAAAATTCCAAAATCAAAAAAAATGGGTGTTCTGATAAGCTTTTAAAAAGTTCTTGAGTTCCTGAAAAGGAGAAAAAAGTTTTGCAAATTTACGCCCAATATTCACATTTTTCCTAAAGTCGAATTTTTAAAAAAATTTTCAAAACCAAAAAAAAATGGGTTTCTAAGTAGCTTTTAAAAAGTTCTGGAATTCCTGAAAAGGAGAAAAAAAGTTCTGCAAATTTACGTCCAATATTCACATATTTCAAAAAGTCGAACTCTCAAAATAAAAAGAAAACTTTTTAAAAGCTACTCAAAACACCAATTTTTATACCTTTCATGAAAATGAAATGGTATATTAACTCCTTCACGAATCCCAAAATTGGAAGTCCTTAAAGGAAAATAGATAGACCCACCATTAAGTATACCGAAATAATCAAGATGAAGAGTTGAGTTGATTTAGCCATGTCCGGCTGTCCGTCTGTCGGTTTTGTATGCAAACTAGTTCCTCAATTTTTGAGATATCTTGATAAAATTTGGTGAGCGGTTGTATATAGGTGTTCGATTAGACATTTGTTGGAACCGGCCGGATCGGACTACTATAACATACATCCTCCATACAACCGACTTTTCGGAAATTTATCAGATTGAAGCTTCAAACTTCACCATATGCTTTCGTATGTTGCACATATTGTTGTCTGAAAAAATGGATGAGATCGGTAGTATATATAGCATATATCGCCCACAACCGATTGTTCAGATACGAAACTTTTCGAAATTTCTGCCCCATTTTAAGAGTTAGAGGCTTCAAATTTCATCGAATGCTTACGTATATAGTATATACTGTTGTCTGAAAAAATCATAGAGATCGGTGGTATATATAGTATACATCTCATACAACCGATTGTTCAGATAAGAAACTCTTCGAATTTTCTGCCCAATTTTAACAGCTAGAAGCTTCAAATTTCTCCAAATGCTGACGTATTAGGGTGGAGTGATACCCTATGGATTTTTATTTAGTTTGTAATAACCTAGCAATGAAAAGTTGTCTTTATAAGAGTTAACCAAAACCACCAAATATTATTTTCGTAGGATGGCGTTTTGAGGTGCCCCCAGCCCCAAGAAGTTGAGCAAAATAATAGCGATTTTACAAAGTTCATTATTTACATATTTATTTTATTTCTTCTTTAATATACATAGCTTTAGTAAAATTACATATTATAACTAAAAACGACAAATTTTAAATGGTGTTTTACACTTTTTTGTTGATAATAGTATGTTTCTAATCAAGTGTATAAGTAAGAGTTTTACAGGCACATAGTAGGCCATGAAAATCAGTAGGCTTTGAAATCAATGAGTACAATAACAACAAGCGAAAGTAAATCAACGACAACAAAAAAAAATGTGTTCCTACCGTCGTTTTCAAAGTTTAGTTGCGTCGGGGCACCTCTAAACATACGATGAGTGAAATAAAAATGTTCAACCTTATTTCTGGTCTAGAAAGGCATTTTTCTGGAGGTCAGCCAAAAGCGATTTCGAAAAAAAGAAAAATAAATTCACTCCACAATATTACGTATATATTGTTGTCTGAAAAATCATTGAGATCGGTGATATATATTGTGTATATCTCATACAACCGAAGCTAGAAGCTTCAAATTTCACCAAATTCTTACGTATATAGCATATATTGTTGCCCCATTTTAACAGCTAGAAGTATATTTACTTAGGGTTAAGAACCACGACCCGTAATACTGAGCTAGTTGGGGCCTGCACACTGAGGCCAACAAAGGGGTGATGTAAGTATATGGTTATACGTACACTTACACGTATAGGTGCATGCGCGTGTATTACAAATAAATGGCGCCCAAACGAAACGTGAGATTTTTACTTTTATAAACCAGCCAGTTTTTAGAGACATACGACATAACCTCAAAAAGCGTTTTTTTAAATCCACGAAATTAAAAAAACAAAAACGAAAGCGCCGAAGATTGAAAATGGCACCCGCGAACGAGTTAGTAATTTTCGGTTCGGGTAATCCGAAGGCAATTAAACTCTATTTTACAATTTCCATCCTCACTCATCATACATTATAAATTAACTTTGATCTTCAAGTTAGTAACATCATAATGTCGTTCCAAAGAAGTTAGGGAGGATGCGACAATCTGTCTTATAGGTGGCTTGCATACATGAACTTCGTGGAATACAATTGTATCCGTAATTGCAGAGTAATCGCATCACCCAACTTTATCAATAGCCCTTCGATGGCATATCCATTTAACGTTTTGCATGGTTATTAGCATCGCTTAACTCCAATACTCCATTTGATAGAACTTGACAATTTTTTTTGTCTTATTGGATAAAACTAAGTTTCGATCTCAATGATCAGTCATGACCGCTAGTTAGTCACTATGTGTTAAACAGCGTAGCATGAAATAAAATTATCGTTTATATCCCCGAATACTTTTTTTATTCAGAGTTCACTTGAGCTATATTCGCAGGAAATTTAGGTGTAGCTCCACTCATTGGTCATCGATATGCTGGAACCCAACTCAGCTTAACCAACCCCGTAAAATACAATTTTATATACAAACAACTTAGTTTTTTTTTGTGAAATTAGTGGGATTTTAGTAATTTTTTTAGTAATTTAGTTTAGTAATTCGAATCCCATCATACAGATTTTGAAATTTTAAGAGAGTTGACTGAAAAGAAGCAACGACCAGGAGAAACCATCGACGAATATTTTCAACTGGTTAGTGATTCGAGCTTAGCAGAAGGTTGCAAATAAGCGGATTTGCAGTAGATTCGTTACAATTGGTGTCAGAAGAGGAATTGTTGAATAAATTCCGAAGATTGCGAATACAACTTGGACATGGCAAATTTGAGTGAGTTGAGGATCCAGCAACTGAAGAGGGAGTTGGAGAGCCGTGGATTTAATACAACCGGCAATAAGAACTTAAAGCACGGCTACGAGAGGTAATGGAGTCGCAAGGAATTGATGTGGACGAGTATGTCTTTTATCCTGATGGGGACGAGACAACAGCAAAAATTGAAGAGAAAAAGGAAACATCGCAGACAGTTACGAGCACAGACTTGAACATGATTTTGGCTGCAAACCTGCACAAACATCTAAAGTAACATCAATGTCGTCGCAAATGTCAGAAATAACATCGAAGATTGAAGCACAAGAAACGCGTATGTCAGAAATGTCGACACAGATAACATCCAAGATGTAAACTCAACTGAAAGAACAGAAAACGTATATGTCATCACATATGTAATCCCAAGAGACACGAATGACATCCAAGATGGAAAATCAACTGGAAGAACAGAAAACGTATATGTCATCACAGACGGAATCCCAAGAGACACGAATAACATCAAAGATGGAAACACAACTGAAAGAACAAGAGGCGAGCATAATAGTACAACTCGAAGTGCAAGAGGCGCGTATCTCATCAAAACTCGAAGCGCATATCGACGAGAAAATAACGCAGTTTGAGGAAAAAATC
>JARSSU010010183.1:0-38384 GCA_029619165.1 Eurosta solidaginis | reverse complement strand
CGAATCGATACCAAACGATAACCTCATTGGTTGATAACGCGATAACTTTTCTGATAAATAATCGAGAACAAACAACTCGTCGGTAAAAAATCGATAACTCATCGATGTACTTAGTTAACGATAGCAAATATATAACACGTCTTTAGCAAAAACTCGTAGAAGGCACAACTATAAAAAACTTTCGTTTCCGTGCCTTGCCTTGATTTGTTGCTTGATTTCGCTTAAACCAACTTTACTCGATCATTGTTTTACAGTCTTGTGACTACTTTACCCTTAATATTACATTTACACTGGCACAAATGGTACTTCCAAGCGTTTTGAAAAGGTTTATATTGGCCTCATTCGCATTTCGTTTAACCTAACCTGTAAGACTCGACTGCCGGACATCAATTCTTAGCGAGAAAATGCACTGACATAATCGAGTCAGCAATAGTCCGATTGCCGGATTTCTTTGAGTACGAAATGTCAAAAGCGCATGTGGATCGAAAGTGTTGATCAGCGTTTGCAGTCAAATGAGTCGTTTGGGAAATGCGATTTATATGGGAAAATGCTTCGCATTTGGAACTTTTCAACCCAAAATGGCTAAGAGATTAGCTCACATACGCATATTTAGTCATCAGCTAAGAGCAGAAGTTGTTGCTCACACATACACACGCATATAGCTAAATAAGCAAGTATGCGATACAACTGTTCCATGTTCGTGAAAAGTATAGACCTTAGGAGAAAGATGCGAATGAGGCAACAGAGAGTATAAAAACAGGGCAAGCTGAGGAATGACCCATCAGTTTGATTTAAACACGCTATTAGTTGTGAAGTGAAATTATGAAGTACTACTCCCAAAGTAGTCTAAATGAAGGCCATTTTGCAATACTGAATATTGGAGTTTTTTATTCGACAGTTTAGCGATTCGAACGTTAGCAGAAAGTGCATAATTATCAGGAACTCTCCAAAATTCGTTACAGTACTTTTACATGCAGAATTCCCCCGAATAGCAAACCCACATACTACGCCTACGCTTACATGCTGTATGCTCCCATATAACGTACCACTTCCAAAGACTACGCTTACACTTGCACTTACCTTACACTTACATTGTGGATTCCCCCATAACGTGAATAAAATGTTTACACATCAAAAATTTGTCTAAGGTTAGGGCTACTCTAATGACAGTTTAACATTCCAAGGTCTGAGTTCAATATATCGAATCGGACAACACCTGCCTTCTAATAATAACATTTTGGGTATTAAGCAAGGTCGAATTCAGTATCGTGTGTAGTAATCTCATCAAGTCATTGCATCTCTTGCCTTGGTACAACGAAATGTCAGTTAATCGAATCAATGCTAATTTTCTTTTGACTTGACCTTCTTCTGCACCGCGAATTGGGTTGATTTCGCTTTACCATCACATTGTCTTGGTATTTGGACAAAAAATTTGTGAAAATACTCAACAATCACAAACGTTATTGATATTTCCCGTTAACATATTTATTACCTTTTTAGTACTTTTAGCATTGCCAAAAGATTATACAAAGTTGACCTTGTTCCCAAAATCGAAATCTTGAAATAATAGCCTTGACAATAGCCCACATAAACTCAAACAAATTTTTGACACTTCAGTGGTGCGATCATACACAGTGCATACGTTTGTTAATTACTCATTTCGACGCGGTGAAATTTCGAACAAAAATAGGTAAACAGTAATGAGTTAATTTTCGGAGAGAGGAAACAACTTCAAGCCGCTGCAAAATTAATAAACTTGTACCTACAACAATTGGTGCTAATTGATTAATAAAATTATTACTGCGCTAAAATATATTTTAATTACTTTTGTGTACAAAAATGCATGAAAAGAAAAACTGCTACGAAAAAACCAACGTTCTTAAATTTTTCAGTATATCCAAAAATTAGGTCGCTATGCAAGAATGCATGCGATGTGGAATGATTTATTATAAAAGCATGTAAAATAAATGCAAGTAAAATAAACATTACACAGGTAACAAATCAGCAAGTAAATAAAACGTCAACCGGCAACATTTTGACAGCCCAATTTCGTCGCCTTTTCGCGGGAACATAACGAAACACCGGAAATCGCATGGATAACAAGTGAAATGGCAATGAGGAAAAAATCGCGTGCAAATGAAAAGAAAAGCTGTAACAAACTAAAAAAAAAGCAAAATAAAACAACAGAGAAACACCAACAATGATGAAAGTGAGAGTGTTAAATGGAAATCACACACATACGAAGGCGGTTCAATAAGTTCGTACAACATTTTTTCTTTTTTCGCTAAGAAACCTCTTTGTTTTTGATTCTTCCCCACTCAGCAAAATGAGTTATCATACAATTGAACAAAAGAAATAATCAAATATGAATACTTTTGATGATCAAAACTGAAAAGCATTTTTCGATCACTTTTTGGAAACATTTTTGAAGTCCTTTTATGATTAAATTTTAATATTTCATAAAAACCAACAAAAAATAATCAAATATGCTTACCTTTGATGATCAAAAACTGAATATAGTTTTTCAATCACATTTTGGAATCAAATTTGAATCAAATGTATTTACTTTAGGTGATCAAAATTTATAATCATTTTTCAATCAGCTTTCTGAATGTTTTCTGACTATATTTGTTGACTGAATAATGAGTTTTTATACTTGTTAAACTTTACTTTTCATTGAAAATCTTATTTTTTCACATACACACATTTTTTCAATCATGAAGTTCAGAAGATATGTATATAAAATGTTTTATTATTAAAATATTCTTCAAGACATATAATGCAAATGCTGCTCGTGCCCGAAGATTTCCCCATTTCTCCACCTTCGGCTTCCCAGAAAATACATAATAGTGGACAATACAAAAGTTGTGAACTATTTGACCAGGTAAGCGAAACTCTCTTGACATATGTACCTGGATATGCCTTCAACATCCGTGCCGTATCGTATTTTAAGATATTGACGACCATACCTTATGTTGGATGTTGTAGTCGCAGGTGTATATAGGTCAAGTTTGTTTGCGAGTGACCTGTGGTTCAATAGCTCACTTCTGCATGCTTTCTTCTCCTGATGAAATAAGATTATTATGTAGTATCTATTTAGAATGAGATATGAAGAATAAATGCATCATATCGCTTTCAAAATGATTCAAAAATCTCAACCAAAACGATTGAAATATGTTCACGAATATGATCAGAAAATGACTCTTAAAAGTAGTCAAATATTACTCTAAAACAATTAAAGCTCAATTTTACAATGATATCAAATATGAACAAAAAGCGTTTCGAAATATGAATCATAAATGATTATTCAAGAATAATCACATTTATGGTACATTTTTCTCCCGACGATACGTTAATTTTCGAACAGAAAATGCTTTTAAATTTGAACGTTTTTAATCATCTTGGGGTATGCATATTTGAATATTTTTTGATCAAAATTTTCAGAAAATGCTGGCTGGGTCTAGTTATGAAGAAGCTCTAAATTTAGATGAAATGTGATAGATTTTTGTGTTAGAATCAATTAAATTTTAATAACAAGATGCCAGCAAATGTGTAAGGTTTAAGGCCCAAACACATTCGACTTTAACGTCGTTTTGGCGCTTACGTTGCGTCAACAGCTGACTTAGAACACACATACATGTTTTAGTTGCTATGTTCGTTATCCATAAGCAAGGCAACGTCAAAGCCAGCCAAAAGAATTCAAAACTTAGGTTCTGCTTGCGTTGTCAATTCGTTCTTGAAATTTCCTATATTTGCTGATCTTCGATTTTCTATCGCATTCAAAACATAATTTTGTATTCATGTTATAAAAATAGATATTTTTAGTTTTTTCAACATGACAAAAAAAATCAAAATTTGAGTTTTTTCTTTTGCGTTCATTTTGGCAGCGAAACTTTCAATCCTTTATATCAAATCGACGCTAAAGTCGAATGTGAATGGGACCTTTAATTAGGAACTCTTTTCGAGTTGATACAAAATCAAAATATTTATACTTTTCATGAAAATGAAATGGTATTGTGGCGAATATTATCATCACTATGCTGTTAGTAAATAATCACAACAACAAAAACAGCAAGCAGCCACACTTATGTATAAGGCGACGAAGAATATTCCACACACATAACCAGCAGCTTTAAGCAAAGGATTTCTCACATACACATTGTAGTCATCAGCTCACACATACACAGCTTATAGCTAAAAACCAAGTATGCAATACAACTGTTCCATGTTCGTGAAAAATCTAGACCTTTGGAGAAATATGCGAACTAGGCAACAGTGAGTATAAAAGCAGCGCAAGCTGGGGAATAAATAATCAGTTTGATTTAAACACGCTTTTGTGAAGTACGTGATAGTGAATTAAAATTGTACTACTCCCAAAGAAGTTTCTATAAAAACCATTTTGCAATACTGAATATTGGAGTTATTTATTCGACAGTTCAGCGATTCAAACGTAAGCAGAAGGTGCATAATTTTCGGAACTCCCCAACTACGTTACAGTATATTAAGTTTTTTACGAATCTCAAAATTTTAAGTCATTAAAGGGGTCTACCTCTTCAGACCCACCAAGAAGTATACAGAAATGATCAAGATGACGATCTGAGGTGATTTAGCCATGCCCATCTGCTCGTTTGTCTGTTTAAACGCGAACTAGCCTCTCAGTTTTTGAGATACCTTGATGGAATTTGGTCGGCGCATGTATTTTGGTGTCCGATTAGATATTTGTAGGAACCGACGGGATCGGACCGCTGTAGCATATACAACCAAAATTTCAAAAAAATTAGGTTTTTTTGTCTTATCTTTCTCAATTATTAGAAAGACACTTCAAACTTTCGTATATGGCACATATTGTTGTCCGAAAAATCATAGAGGTCGGTCGTATATATAGCATATATCCCATATAACCGATTGTTCAGATAGGAGTTGTACGTCATCTCTGCCTCTTTTTAACAGCTAGAAGCTTCAAATTTAATCAAATACTTACGTATACGTCATATATTATTCAGATAAGTGGCTTATGGTCATAGCTATCTCATGCAGACAACAAGAAACGTGAAACTTTGTGTGAGGACTCTGGATCTATTTTTTATTTTATATTTATCGAAAGTGTCGCCTGTGACATCTGTTCTCTATATATCATCACATGTTATTCAAATATGTATATCTCCATTGGTGCTCACAATTGGCATCCGACACGAAGCAGGAGTCACTAGTGTAACTTCATTGTAGGATTCAGAACAAACCTAAAGCACCAAGAAGAACAAGTTCGATAGTGGTCATATTTTCAATTGTTCGGAACTATAGAAGAGGTTTTGCAGACGACACTTAGAGAACGAACTATTAAAGGTACTAGAAATGTACCAGTTCAAAACTAGACATTTTCTCTACAGGGTTGCTATATACGGCCAAAAATTTCATAGGTAGTTAAGGGTAAAAGTTCATTTAGTTAGATCTTATCGAATTCTAAGTTTTACTGAGTTTACATTTTTAAATGCTGAGAATATTTTTTTCCCCATTTCACTTTACGAGATGGAATTTTATTGCATTTTGACATAAGAAACGTTGACATTAAACACATTAACCGCTATAATAAATTAGGCTACTTAAATACTTAATACAAACGAACACTTATTTGTGAGGCTGATTTTTTCATTCAACATGTTTAATGTTACCTGATGCTGCAACAGGAATCGATCTTGGGACCAGAAAAGCAAATCAAGCACACTATTAGATTTTTGAAAACGTTCTGTTGTGGGTCTATCCTCTGTCGGTAGAAAATTTCGAGATGTTCATAACATTTTCTCAAACTTTCGAATTTTTTCGGAACGTTTTTAATTCTAAAATTATCGAAATATTTCCCCAAGTTTGGAATTGCATCATATATACGATAGGTCTTAAGGGCAAGGTATATTATGTGGCTGAGCAGCTACATATGCGATTCACCGAATGTAACCTCGCCAGAATACGATGTATTATAACATGTATTTGATTGCGTATTAAGGGTTAGGTGTAGGGAGTGGTTGAAAATATACCATACTACCAACCCTTCAAAATAGTCTTTGCCCTACCGACGGCCAGAACATGTTACAGCGCACAATTATGAGTTTCCAGTTTGGGTGATGGTACTTGCGGGGAGTTGCCGTGCAATCGGATGCCATTATTCATAAAATGGAAGAGGATTTACTAGATGAGCCTCATGTCTTATTAAGGTAAGATATTGTGATTGTACATCTAATTATATACTAATTTCGCACCAGCGTTGTGCACTGCCGTGTTTTGGGCAGGAACATGAAGCTTTCGTATGATGCCAAGTACTCACGTTAAATATATAATCACCCTTATCGCGAGTTTTATTTTCACCCGAAAAATATTCACAGTTTTTTGTTCACCCTATCGCAGATGGTGGCGAAAAAATTTTTCGTGTTCGAAAAAGATTTCACCTTATCAGCAACTCTTTGTTCGGGCGAAATGAACAGCGGGGAAACCCAAATTTGTTCACTTATATTTTACAGGCGAACAAGAAGGAAAAGAAAATGTAAGTAATTTTTTGTTTTGAAATTTGTACTTTTATTATTAGAAATAAATCAATAAATAATGCACCATCGGAAGCTGAGGGGAAAAAGTGAAATTCCTATATTGCTAAGTATGTAAATTCTATTTTTTATGACAACGTATCAGTCGGCCAAGTTATCCATTGTGGACAAAGCGACGGTTCCAAAATGTTGAGCACCTCACTGAAAAAGATTGGCTAAGACCCACTTCATGGTCGCTTTCTAACGCCTTTTCCTATGCGAAAAAACGAAGACATGTACTCAAATTTACAATTGGTGGAACTCCAAATTGTTGCTTCAATGGTGGCAAGGAGTTGGTAAGAATATCTAGCAAATATTAGAATGCCGGCTTGTTTAGCCTGTAATATTGGCGAAAGCTAATTGAAAAAAAAATTAACTTGTTATTCAAAAGTGCTGACAATAGTAATTTTTAGCTTACAGTGAATCATTTAGCCCCAAAGGGTTAGAACCGTCCATTTATTGCCTCCGAATCACTTTCACATTTATATTCTCCTCGCGCTCAATCAATACCAACCTAAGTGCAATACTAAACATTATTTTATAAATTTTTTATTTCTATTTTTGTTGCATTTTAAGGAAATATATGATTGGTTACAAAATTAACACAATTGTAAGTAAATTATTTGTTCACTGCTAATTCACAATAGAGCATCAGCTGTTTCGAAGTGAACTTTTGTTCGCCAGAAATTGCCGATAGGCGGAAAAAGTTCACCCGAACAAAAGAAGTGAAGGCGAACACTTTTCCGCGTGAACTTCGCGATAGGGGTAAATATTCTTAATATGATGCATAATATATGCAACTACCCGTGAAATTTAAAATTTTACGCACTGTTTAAAAGTTTGTAAGAAATCCTCCATATTTCTGCACCTTCTGCTATCGTTCGAATCATTGAACTGTCGAGTAATATTAACAGCACTACTATGGTAGTAGATCTTAGCAATTTAATGTATATGCGTAATTAACTTATAGCGTGTTAAAATCAAACTGATTGACCAACCCTTAGCTTGTGCTGCTTTAATACTATCAGTAGCCCTGCTCGCCTCTTTCTTCCAGGGTGTAAACTGTTTACGAACAGCCTTCTCTGTATTTCATATTAGATTTGCTGTATAGTTACATGTAGTGTTTGGTAAGCACTCCGAATGTATTTCTGCCATGAAAAGCTCTCAGTGAAACCTCATCTGCCTTGCAGATGCCGTTCGTGCATAAAACAAGTAGGTCCCGTCCCGCCAATTTGTAGGAAATATTAAAAAGGATCACGACGCAAATTGGAAGAGAAGCTCGGCCTAAAATCTCTTCGGAGGTTATCGCGCCTTACATCATATGTGCTCTTTATTGCTGTGTACATTTCTGCATGTCATATTCACTATTGCCTTCTATGTATGTATGTGCCTGAGTATGCGCTCTTTATTGTTGTGCACATGAATGTGTGGCTATTTGCTATTTCGTCTGCTTGCTTTACTGTTGCTTAAAGTTAAAAAATATATAAAATAAAAGTGTACATGTTTAATTTATGTCTGGGAAAACGGCAACACAAGAAAAAAAAATAATAATTAAATTGGTTGCCTGGCTGACATTGGCGGTTAACTGCAGACTTCCTGCTACACCCAAATTAGTGCGTGTATCATCGATGCAACTGACCGATGGAAGCACCAACAAAAAATCAAAAAGTCGCGTAAGTCAGCCACACGAAGAGTACAAGGAGTTCAGTTATGAATGAACAAAAAGCCTGTGTGCGAAAAGGCGATTATAAAGATATTATTACATAGCTACATATCTACATACACGACAATAATTAAAACTAACAGATATGATGAAGAGCGTTAACAATAAAAAAGAAACCAAACAAAACAAATTTTTGAATTATTACTATAAATAGCTTCCTTATTGAATTTGTAGCAAAATAGCCGGTTGCGTTGAGTTGAAGATTAAGCAAAAACACGAAAATGTGTAATCAAAAAATAATATTTTTTTCGTGCAAACCACATACATACATAATACTCATAAACACTTAACGTGAAAATATTATATTACGTTTTTTAAAAATAATTCATCGCAGCCAGATATTTAAGTGTAATTAATACGAGTACTCGTGCCGCCAACAACATTTTGCATTGCATTTGGTGCATTTTTGGTTTCCAGTTTTTTTTCGCCGTTGTTTTCGGTTTATTCATAATCTTGTTATACTCGTAGTTCCTGCATTGTAAGCACAGTGGAGCTGTGCTAACAGGTGCCAACTATGGATAATCAATGTCGAGTTGCATTACGGCATACTTAACATACCCCCAGACGTTGTAATGTTTGTATTTCTACAATGTGTAATTAGTAATAGAAAAGCATTTAGTAGATAACTGTTTGCGATGTTTAAAAGAGAAGTGAAAACTTGTATACTTTTGATGTGAAAACATCTGTGCATATAGTGAGGGGGAATCCAGAATGTAAGCGTAACGTAAAATCGTAAGCGTGATCTTTGGAAGTGGTATGCTAGACACATGGGAAATACAATGTAAGCGTAAGTGTAATCAAATATGAGTGAGCGCAGACACCAAATTAAGGCAAAGCAAGGAAAGAAAAAAGAAAAGAAAGGCAGAGCACATAAAAAAATAAAAAAAAGGTTAAAATGAAACAAATATAAAATAAAGCAAAAAAATAAAATAAAACAAAACAAAAAATTTTAATAAAACAAATAAATAAAATAATATAAAATAAAATGAAATAAAAGTGAAAGGAAATGAAATAAACTTAAATGAAATAAATTGAAATAAAATAAAATAAAATAAAACAAAATAAAATAAAATTGAAAAAATATAAAATAAAACACAAAAAAATAAAATAAAATAAACAAAAAAGGAATAAAATAAAATAAAATTAAAAAAAAATTTAAATAAAATTCAACTAAATAAAATGAAATGAATGGCAATGAATGGAAATGAAATGAAATGAAATAAAATTATATTAAAAAATTAAATAAATGAACAAAATAAAATAAGATGAATGAAAATAAGTAAGGAAGGTTAAGTTCGGTGCAACCGAACATTACATACTCAGTTGAGAGCTATGGTGACAACATAAGGGAAAATAACATGTAGGAAAATGAACCGATGGGAAACCTGGAATGTGTTTGTATGAAATAGTATCAAATTAAAGGCATTAAAGAGTATTTTATGAGGGAGTGGGCCATAGTTCTATAGGTGGACGCCATTTAGGGATATCGCCATAAAGGTGGATCAGGGGTTGACTCTAGAATTTGTTTGTACGATATGGGTATCAAATGAAAGGTGTAATGAGTATTTTAAAAGGGAGTAATCCTTAGTTCCATAGGTGGACGCCGTTTCGAGATATCGCCATAAAGGTGACCCGGGTGACCCTAGAATTTGTTTGTACGATATGGGTATCAAATAAAGGTATTAATGAGAGTTTTAAAAGGGAGTGGTGGTAGTTGTATAGGTGTCGCCTTTTCGAGATATCGCCATAAAGGTGGACCAGGGTGACTCTAGAATGCGTTTGTACAATATGGGTATCAAACGAAAGGTGTTAATGAGTATTTTAAAAGGGAGTGTGCCTTAGTTCTATAGGTGGACGCCGTTTCGAAATATCGCCATAAAGGTGGACCATGGTGACTCTAGAATGTGTTTGTACGATATGGGTATCAAACGAAAGGTTTGATGAGTATTTTAAAAGGAAGTGGGCCTTAGTTCTATAGGTGGACGCCTTCGAGGTATCGCAATAAAGGTGGAACAGGGGTGACTCTAGACTTTGTTGTACGATATGAGTATCAAATGAAAGGTGTTATTGAGTATTTTAAAAGGGAGTGGGCCTTCGTTCTATAGGTGGTCGCCTTTTCGAGATATCGCCATAAAGGTGGACCAGGGGTGACTCTAGAATAGGTTTGTACGATATGGGTATCAAATGAAAGTTGCTAATGAGTATTTTAAAGGGCGTGGGGCTTAGTTCTATAGGTGGACGCCTTTTCGAGATATCGCCCTAAAGGTGGACCAGAGGGTGATTCTAGAATGTGTTTGTACGATATTGTATCAAATTAAAGGTATTAATGAGAGTTTTAAAAGGGAGTGGTGTGTAGTGTATATGTGAAGGCGTTTTCCAGATATCGACCAAAATGTGGACCAGGGTGACCCAGAACATCATCCGTGATACCGCCAATATTTATATATGTAATACTGCCAAGTTCAGGGTCGCCTGCAGAACTATTTCATTGCCTACTTTATAGCGTCAAACATTTTACAAGTTTTCTAAAGTATATCGGCAATCCAATTACCATGTTTCATCCCTTTTTCGTATTTGGTATAGAACTATGGCATTTTTTTCATTCTCGTAATTTCGAATCGAAAAAGTGGGCGTGTTCATAGTCGGATTTCGGCCTTTTTTACACCAAATACAAGTGGGTTCAGATAAGTACGTGAACTAAGTTTAGTAAAGATATATTGATTTTGCTCCAGTTATCGTGTTAACGGCCATGCGGAAGAACAGACGACGACTGTGTATAAAACTGGGCGTGGCATCAACCGATTTCGCCCATTTGTCACAGAAAGCAGTTACTTCAGACAAATTAAATGAAAAGGGCGGAGCCACGCCATTTTGAAATTTTCTTTTATTTTGTATTTTGTTGCACCATATCATTACTGGAGTTGAATGTGACATAATTTACTTATATACTTGTAAAGATATTAAAGTTTCTGTTTAAAATTTACTTTAAAAAAATAAAAGTGGGCGTGTCCGTCTCCGATTTTGCTAATTTTTATTAAGCGTACATATAGTAATAGGAGTAACGTTCCTGCCAAATTTCATCATGATATCTCAACGACTGCCAAACTACAGCTTGCAAAATTTTAAATTACCTTCTTTAAAAAGTGGCGGTGCCACGCCACTGTCATCTACCAAGTTTCGTCGCTTTAGCTGTATTCTGTAATGAATTATCGCACTTTTTCGGTTTTTCGAAATTTCGATATCGAAAAAGTGGCGTGGTTATAGTCCGATGTCGTTCATTTAAATAGCGATCTGAGATGAGTCCTCAGAACCTACATACCAAATTTCATCAAGATACTCAAAATTTTACTCAAGTTATCGTGTTAACGGACGGACGGGACGGACGGACATGGCTCAATCAAATTTTTTTTCGATCCTGATTATTTGATATATAGAAGTCTATATCTTTCTCGATTCCTTTATATATGTACAACCAACCGTTATCCAATCAAACTTAATATACTCTGTGAGCTCTGCTCAACTGAGTATAATAAAATAGAAAATAAAGCAACATAATAAATTAAAATAAAATAAAGTAAATAAAAACAAACAAAAATGTATAAAAAATACCATAAAATAAGATGAAATGAAATAAAAAGAAAATAAATGAAATAAAACAATATTAATAAAACAAATAAATTATAACATGAAATTAAAAAAAATAATTTAAATAAAAAATATAAAAGAAAATAAAATATATTAACTACCACTCTAAACCACTGCCGGGAGAAGAGACTTTGAAGAGATTTACAAGGCATAATCGAAACAGATGTCGCCTTGTCCGCCCTGATGTCACGTTGTTTAAACTTTTCCCAAATTATTAAATAAAAACAAAAAACTAAAAAAATTAAATAATATAAAATAAAATCAAATAAAATAAAATAAAAAGAAATAAATAAAATAAAATAAGATGAATTTGAATGAATAATTATGAAGTTTACAAACGGCGATGGTTACTAGAACATGTTTATACTCAGCGTGCTTTGCACACAGAGTATATTAACTTTGATGGATAACGGTTGATTGTGCAGGTATAAAGGAATCGAGATGGATATAGACTTCCATATAACAAAATCATCAGTATCGAAAAAAATTTGATGAGCCATGTCCGTCCGTCCCTCCGTCTGTCCGTTAACAGATAACTTGATAAACGAAAATTGAAATATTGAGATATCTTCACCAAATTTGGTACACGCGCTTATCTGGACCCAGAATAGATTGGTGTTGAAAATGAGCGAAATCGGATGATAACCACGCCCACTTTTTATATATATAACATTTTGGAAAACACAAAAAACCTGATTATTTAGTAAATAATACACCTAGAATGATGAAATTTGACGGGACTATTGAGACTCTTGATAAAAATTTGAAAATTTTGTTTAAATGGGCGTGGCAGCGCCCACTTGTGATAAAATAATTTTACAAATATTATTAATCATAAAACGTTAAACCTATCGTAACAAAATTCGGCAGAGAGGTTGCCTTTACTATAAGGAATGCTTTGAACAAAAATTAACGAAATCGGTTAAGGACCACGCCCACTTTTATATAAATGATTTTTAAAAGAGTCTGGACGAATAAAATAAGCTATATCTTAGCAAAAAAGCTTTTATCAATGATTTCTTTAAATTGATTATAACATTAAATGGAAAACACAAATTTTTAAATGGTGTGGCACCGCCCTTTTATGACTAAGCAATTTTCTATGTTTCGGGAGCCATAACTCGAAGAAAAATTAACGATCGTAAAAATTGCTACAATATTTCCTTATAGCAGAAAATATTTCTAGTAAAAATGGACGGGATCGGTTAAAGACCACGGCAACTTAGTTATAAAACAAGTTTAAAAGGGTCGTAGACTAGAATAACAAGCTATAACTTAGCAAAAATAGTTTTGAATCAATGATATTTCACTTATCAAGTTTTATTGTAAGAGGAAATGGGGAGAGCATTTTTTCTAAACGGGCGGTGCCACGTGTTATGTAGAAAAGTAATTTATCTGAAATAAAATGTACAATTAAAGTTCACGCTGAGTATATAATGTTCGGCTACACCCGAACTTATACACCTTTACTCGTTTTGAATTTCACTTCTTCATCAGTTAGCTTCTCGGGAGCTGAGTATTGAACTCGAATTCTCCAACATTCATACTTTATACTAGTGTAAAGGCAGATGCAGATGAAAAGTCGGAGTGTTACCAATTTATTTTAGGCGTGTTATTGATTTTTTATTGGAAAGTTATCGTTTTGGTGAAAAAAAATTTACGCTTTGATATCGAAAAGCTATCGATTTTTAATCGGAGTGTTAGTATATGTCATCGAAAACTTATCAGAAGCAGACACCGATGAGTCAATCACAAGTTAGGAAAGGTCATACATTCAATTGATCTTATGACCATTGTCACCGAATATGAGATGTGTTGGAGCCAGGGACAACTAGTTTACCGAAAACTTGAGAAGGTGATTTACAAACAATCTGAAGACTTCTAGAAATATCAATACCCTTATAGCAGGGATCGTCACAAGCTTCTTATGGAAGCGTCACCACACCTACCTTGAGATCCATGGCGACGGAGCTAGTAAAAAGTACACTGTAAAAACTTCAAAAATTTATAAAATGATATTATTTTAGAAAGAAAATTATACATTTTGTAATCCTGATAGAAGGTAAATTCATAAAATTTTTTTAAATTAAATTCTTTGTATTTTTTAAATTTTTTTTATATTTTAGGTTTTTGTTTTTTTTTCTTGTTTTGTTTTTTAGAAACAAAATAATATAAATAATAATAATTTTGTAATTCTGATAAAAGAAAAATTCATTCAGTTATTTTATTTAAACTTTTATATTTTTTGTTTTTATTTTTTGTATATTTAAAAATTTTTTTTGTTTTGTTTTTAATTTTTTTATTTAATAGTATTTCGGAAAGAAGAATTAAAGTGGAGATATTAATCTACTGTAAATTGTCCGCAATTAATTTTTCTATATCTAAATGCTGATTTGTAACTCTATTTCTGTTATTTGTTTTTATTTGCTTAAGGAATGAAAAGGAGCTTTCACAAATGTACGTACTACCAAACATTGAATACAATTTTAAAACTTCTTGACGCAGTAAGGGATATTTCTGCTTGCTTGCAACTTTCTAAAAATCAATGCCTTTTAAATCTAGTAACTGTAGTTCAGAGTCGCATTGTAAGTCGTATAGCTCCATTTGGAGTTCTGGGCTCTGCTCATTTGCATCGCATGGCATGGGTATAAAAAAAATTGGTAACATTTTCCTGTTGCTGGGAGCTTTAAAGTAATTTTCGATGTGATATTCGCTTTAGTCGCATCAACCTGTCAAAACTGATAAATATTCATGCAAGCCGAAATAAAGACATGAATTAATAATACCCACATACCTATTTACATACGTCCTATTCGATTTACTTGAAATGTGGTATATAAATTTGCCTATATTAGTATTTCAGGGAAGTAGAACAGAGACGGACTGGGACTGGGATTAGGACTAGGACTGGGACTGAGACGCGGAGTGGTACTGGGACTGGGACTCGTAATGGGACTGGAACAAAATACATACCACCCTCTGGGACTGGCAATAAGGTATGAAGAGGAATGAGAAGAACTTGAGAGCAGAGAAAAGAGAAAAGGAGAAGGAGACTGTCATCGGGTTCTGAAATATATTCCAAGTTTAAAGCTTGTAGCTTATCGGGAAGTTACTTAAATTTCGATTACAAAATTCTGTTCGCTACACAGAGTCAAGCTAAATAAAATAAATGAGTGATAATCTTAAATTATCTTCTCCGGTTAATAATGGTGAAACAAAGCATGCATGTACTTCAAACTTATCGCTAATATGTATATTCCATATTCAATTTTTAAGTTCAAGTAAGGCGAAATAAAGTTTTGTCAGTGCACGTCTATTCTTCATTTTGTTTTCTAAAAAGACAGCTACAACCATTCTGCGAGCCGAAATGGTGCTGGCACGTACACAAACCCAGTAGGACTTGGTAGCTTTCAAAATTAACGCATTGCATTTTTTTCTTGAATGCATTTAAAATACTTCTACATGCGTTCAATTCAAATTAATTTAATTATTAAATAAATCAAACAAAACTTCATCTTTTTCGTACAGGTGAAACAAAAATATACCCAAAAGTATTACTTCAAAAGTAATTTTACACAAAATTATAGCAGTTGAGTTCCTAATGGGTACAGCAGAATACATTGGGGTGTAGGCGAGAGGATAGATTGCGTGCGCGCGGGGATGTGTGGTGCGCTTGCCTATGCGGTGGCTTGCCTGAGCGTTTTACAAAAACAATTGCGTGAAAGCGCTTATGGAGTGACGACCCCTGCCTTATAGTGTCATACCAACCCTGAAAAGAGAAGCTGGCCAGCATTTTTCACTTTAAACATTGAAGTTATCTTGCCAAGAGCACAAATGTGTCGACGAAGCTCGAGACGAAATTAAGTAAACTTTTGTCTCAGTAATTTTGGTGGCTAACTTTCTCATCCGTCTTTACCTTTTCAGCTAAAATGACATAAAATACGCTCGCAACAAAGGAAATTATTTTCACTTTCCGTATGGCGTAAGTAACTTAAAAATGCAAATATTTGACATCGAAAGTAATGCATTAACGCTATGATGAGATTATTAACGCAACGGGATGTTACCGCAATCACCGCCAAAGGTTTTCAGGTCTGGGTCGTCGGCTGGTGGCATAGAGTCAGTCATTCATGCGCAATAACTTTAGAGAGTTTACATTTCGAAGTCAGTTTATTTACTAATTTTATGCGCCAGTCATAAAACCTTGTTTTTGTTTTTCTGTATTAATATACATATGTTGGCTCAGGTCATATATTGGCATGCTGCTGATAAAAGTTAGAGCAGACTCAGATTGTAGTTATTTCATTTACAGAAGTTTTTATTGATAATAACTATTTTGAATAGTGAATTTGCGGAGCTGCGTAAACTATGTCACAGGGTGCAAAGACTAAACAACCCTTGGGCGTGAAGACTAGAGCCTCTGGAAAAGTCGGAAGCGTACAAAGGAGCGAAGAAAGCTATCGGTCCAGTTAAGCAAGTTGAACTTACTTGCTCGAAAGCGCTTTGCGAGAAAGTGGTTCGAAAAACTTTGAGACAAGATTATAGAATAGTAATAAAGAAGTTTCGTCCACTAAACCGGACAATGTACGAAAGCAAAATAAGAAGTATTGTGAACGATTTGTTTTTCACCCAACCAACCAGGGAGGATAGGTACGTTACGCAAAAAGACCACAACGTGAAACCTTTCCTGAAAAGGCGCTTAAAACTTCACTGCGCACTATTCAAAATAGAAAAATAGGAGTGCACAGAGCAATATGAAATACCAGCGGAGACAATTAGGCTAGCTGAAAAATCACATGTACAACAAATGTCTTGAAGAGAGAACTTTCCCCATCGTATTGAAGACACACGGCCTGTTCTCATTCCAAAAGTAAAATGAGATCCCAAATCTCCATCGTCTTACAGTCCACTGTGCATGATGGACACCGCAGGCAAATTTATGGAGAGCCTTGTAAAGCAATGTCTCATGGGAGCAATGGAGGACGGGGGATCACTGTCTAAGTATGGTTTCTGGAGAGGGTTCTCCACAAAAGATGTCATAGCAGAAGTGATATACGCAGTCATGGAAGCGGAAACAGCGAATCTGAGCAGATTAATGGCAAACACTTTATGCAATGAAATACACTAACTGCTTCAACTTAACGGACGGTCTGCGCTCTCCCAGTCGTTCCGGGAACCAAACCGATATATCTTCTCGATGAAGATAGAAAAGAATTGTATGGCAGCGGAGCAAAGGAGAGGCGAGATGCTATTGCCACGCAGGAAAGGGAAGAATAGATCCGATGCTGGCAACAATAGTGGAGCAGCAGTACTACAATAAATGGACCTGGGAACTAGCTTTCGAACTGAGCCCATGGCTAATGCGGCCACACGCAGAGGTCGACTTCTACCTGACTAAATTTGTAGCCGGACACGATTACTGCCGTAAATACCTCTACAGAATGGGGAAGGTTGATACCCCGAACTGTCTATACTGCATTTATATAGATGATGTATGCCGTATCTTCTTCGAATGCGAACACTTCGCTCAAGACGTAGAACTTATCCCCGGGTAGTATTATCAATAGCTTAACCTGCCGAAATGGCAGCTGGGATGCGGTTAGCAGTGTGAGACATATATTTTTCTCAGTAAACGAGAAGACAAATACGTAGCCCATTAGCGTGAGAGTAGCCACCCGCTTGCATCCGGACCCGAAGAAATTGCGCGGCCCGCGTGTGGTTGGTTTATGTGGGTAGCCCTCCAAATTAGGAAGAGAGAGAGTCTCGTAGTGAGGTTCGAATGCATTGCGCATTTCCTCCTTCCACTACCATTTATCGTGTGTCTGAACTTCTTGTAATTGAGGTGCCCTAACTATGCAACATTTATTTATTTATTTTAACTATGCAACAGAGGTATCATTACCAGTAATGCAAATGAAATTACATTACAAGCAAAAGCTTGTATTCATGCATATCTGCAGATGCTGAAAAGTACTCACCTAATTGAAAAATTAAATTGCATTACTGATAGTGCAAATCAAATGCATTACTGATAATGAAAGTTAAGTTGAGGTAACAACACAATACAGGAAGATTTGTATGCTGTAAATGAATGAAATGAAATAACATTACAAGTAATGCTAATGAAGTAATGTAGAATTATGCGTCATACCCAACTATGTAATACACTTGCGGCATTACGCATCATGAACTTATATGCCAAATACATTTTAGTAATAATCATATTACAATATTATACAACATAAATTATTGAACTAACCCAGCGGTTAGCTAAAATCAATGGGAATGCCGAATATGAAACCCTTGTCCGTTCACAGCTAATAAATTCTGCTTATTATTTACATACAACCAATAATGGGAATTAAACAAATACTCACATTGATCTGCTGACTTTGCAAGCATGCATACAAACCTACATATATGAATAGCATTAACCAAATTACTCGCATTGATCTGCTGACGTTGCAAGCATGCATACAAATCTACATGTATGCGAGCATGCATACAAATCTACATGTATACAAGGCATGTATACAAACCTACATGTATGCATACCCCATTACCAATGTACATATTTTTAGTTTATTAGTATTAAGATAATGAATGTATAGGTTAAGTAAATAACTATAAAAGGGAAAGAATATATTTAATAAAGAGAATTAATGTTTGAATACCAAACCTTTCACATCTTTTATTCCAAATCAAACATTTCAGTAACATTACTATAAATGTAAGGCGCCATAACCTCCGAAGAGATCTAAGGCCGAGCTTTTCTTCCAATTTGCGTCGTGCTCCTCTTGATTTTCCCTACAAATTGGCCGAACGGGACCTACATGTTTTATGCCGACTCCGAACGGCATCTGCAAGGCAGGTGAGTTTTCACTGAGAGCTTTTCATGGCAGAAATACACCCGGAGCGCTTGCTAAACACTGCCGAGGGGCGACCCCGCTTAGAAAAATTTTTTTCCAATTGAAAAACCTTATTTCTAAAATTTTGTTGTTGCTTTGCCCGGGGTGTGAACTCAGGGCATACGGTCTGGTAGGCGGAGCACGCTATCATCACACCACGGTGGCCGTCATTAACAGTACAGCAAAAATCATATCTACTGGTACTGCATGGTGCCCTCCTATGTTTTGAAATAGGTGCGTATGCAGAAAAGCACACATCGCTGATGTGGTGCTTTGTAAGTAGGATAAAGAAGAGTGAAAGTGATGATGGCAACGATGGCAACAGCAGCGATAGCGGAACTGTGCCAACGCCAGTCGTGGTGTACATGCGTGCGTGCGTGCATGTATGTGCATATTGGTGTTGTAAACAACATATAAACAACAATCATATGCAGCATCAACATCAACATTCAATTTGTGCAGCACCAGCAGTTAAACGTCAACAAACAGTCGTCAGTCTGTCGAGGTGCCACAAATGTAATTTTTTATTATTTTGCTTATTTTAATCATCAACCTTCTGTTGTTGTTGTCATTTCATTTATAGCAGCAGCAACAACATACGCCACCGCTTAAATTCGTTCAAGCGCAAGTGCAAGTGAAATTTTCCATACGCCATAAAATTTAAATGAAGGTGAACCTGCAACATATGGTGTTATGCTACAACAACTAAATATGTACAACAAGAACAATTTAATGGCCACAACCTCTTTCCGCTTTCATTGCCTTTTCTAGATAACATTATGATTTCATGATTTTGATGTCTGCTTAAAGATAAATAATAAAGAAAGAATATAAAAACACTTTCCACATCATTTTATTCCCTGTTTCGTGCGCTCTTTCTTTTGTTGTTGCTCTGTTGTCATTAATACTGTTACAACACAAACTATAGCAACACAATAAAGCAATATAAGCGCATAGATACAAATCTGTTGCAAGTTTGTGCGCCTCCTCTAGCTTCCGTC
This sequence comes from Eurosta solidaginis, assembly GCA_029619165.1. Taxonomy (NCBI): domain Eukaryota; kingdom Metazoa; phylum Arthropoda; class Insecta; order Diptera; family Tephritidae; genus Eurosta; species Eurosta solidaginis. The sequence continues at coordinate 18,538 of JARSSU010010183.1, read as the reverse complement.
TCTTACTGCACGCACTGCCTTCCACTGGCTGACTCTTGACTCATATTTAATTTGCTATTTCGAGTTTCTGGATTGTTGCTGTTGTGTTGCTAACGCATTGCAGCAAACTCGCTTTTGCAGTGTTTTTATCTTTTTATTTATTTGTTTTTCATTTTCTTTTTCTTGCAGGTCTTTTTTTCGTTCGGAGTGCGTAAACACGCATGACAGCGCACAGTGGGTCGATTTAGTGGTAAGTGAAGCGCGAAATAATATAATTACCTTCCACTACATACATAAATACATAATATGTATTGCCCATTACACCCTAGCTTGGTTTATCTAAGTATTTCTTTTAAAAGTATATTTATTTAAATTGTTGATGTTAAGTTTTCCGTATGCGTATAAAGAAAAAGTTGCATAGCGTTTTGGTTCGTCGATTGGGTAATTTATAAATTACACGTTCACATGCAGGTGAATGAAGTGTACATATCGCTCATGATATTGGGTACATTTATATGTTATTAACTCAAAAGTCATGTTTTTTGAGTTATGACGACGTTGCAGCAAATGAGCGATATGTAGAAACCTTCTAGGAATTTTTGGGGTGGTTTTGCCATCAAGTTGGAACGTAACAATAGACGAATACAGTATGCAGCAGATAGTGCATTTAACGGTTAACCAGCAAACATTACTTCCCGATTGACTTATCTTGTTTGGTTGATTTTCCGACAGGGTGGATAAATGATGTATATTGGAACGATTTTCCGTCATCCCTTGTCAAACTTTGGTTTTGAGACAAACCGGTTTCGGCGTTGTGCCATCATCAGTGTCGATTTTCGTTCTGATCTGTTGTTGTCATTTGTCCTGTATTTATAGTTCGTAGGTATATGAGCAGGTATTGTCAAATTGATGCTTGTGTATATTTAGTTATGTGTATGTGCTGTGTGTTCGTTCAGAACCGAGGGTGGTTTACTAATCGATTTGTGTGGCTGACTGGGGTAGGTAGAAATCTGTGATTTTAGTCGTTTGACCTTCTTTGTCGGTTTTTTGTTTTGGTGTGTTAATTGTTTTGTGTTTATTTGTTGTTGTGCGTTTGTCTGTTGTACCTGTGTGATTAAGTTGTTTCCTGTAAACAAGTTTTAAAGGCTCGAATATTGTGTCAGAAATGGTGTTTATCTGTTCGTTTATTATTCTACCGTCGAATGTTTTCTGTTTGTAGATTTCCATGTTTTCGAGTACGTTGAGACGTCGGCCCTTTTCTTGTATGTGAAGAACCCTAACTGTTTTATTGATGTTTGCTGGGGAACATTCATTCTCGACCATGTGATTCGCGAAGTTAGACTCGGGTATAATGTTTGGATTCCGTATTTTTTTGTTGTAATCTCTAATATGTTCTCTGAACCTCGTTCTTATTTGCCGTCCTGTTTGTCCTATGTAACTATGCTGGCATCCGCAGGTAAGCTTGTATACGCCGTGGCTGCTAAACGGATCCTCTGAGTTAATGTTAGTTCTTAGTTTTCGCCCTAGATTGTTCGATGTTTTGAATGCTGTGTTAATGTTGTATTTTTTAAAGAAATTTGCCAATTTATATGTTGCTTTTCCAGTATATGTCATAGTCGTCCAGCTATTATTTTCTTTTTCATTATTTCTTTTTGGTTCTCCATTTGTCCTTCTGAGCTTATCTACTAGTGCTTTTTTATATCCGTTGTTTGCAGCGATATTATATATGACCTCAAGTTCTCTCTTATATGCCTCTTGTGTAAGAGGTGTTCTTTCAAGTCTATGTACCAAGTGCCTTAATGCTGCATTTTTATGATGTTGAGGGTGATTTGAGGTATTGTGTATTATTGTGTCGGTGGCCGTTGACTTTCTATATATGTCATAGTTAAATCTTTTGGCTTCTTTATCAATATTTATCGTGAGGTCTAGATAGTTGATTCCTCCGTCTTTTTCGGTTTCCATTGTAAATTTTATATTGCCGTGCTGTTTGTTGAGGTACTCCAGTACGAGCTCTTCGTTATTAGTAGTTAAAACGCATATTATGTCATCCACGTATCTAGCATAAAATGACACGCCTAATTTGGACTTCAGCTCCTGTATGTACTTTTCTTCCAGATTTTGCATGAACACTTCCATAAGAATTGCTGATGTGGGGCTTCCCATTCCAAGACCGTTTGTTTGTCTATATATTTTATTGTTGAATTTAAAATAGTTTTGACGTAAAGTGGTTATTAGCGTATTTGTGATTTGCATACTTTTCACTTTGTTTTTTGTGTTATGAACTATTGTTGAGCTAACTATGTCCAAAGTCTCCGATAGTGGTATAGATGGGTATAAATCTTTTATGTCAAAAGATACCAATTTGCTGTTTCTTGTTAGCTCTACGGTCTCGAGTCTCTCTATTAGTTCTGTTGTGTTAGCTATTGCATATTCGTTCCTTAGCTCCAGAGTGTCTATCAATATCGTTTTTAAATATTTGGACAGTTTGTAACATGGTGCCGATTTAAAATTAATGATGGGCCTCATTGGCGTGTTCGGCTTGTGGATTTTTGGTAGCGCAACCAGTGGAGGAGCCGAAGGGTTCATTTGGACCAATCTATGTGCCATGTTAGAATCTACTATATTTGTTGCATTTTTTATAGCAACTTTGATTTGTTTTTGGTATTCATCTGTGGGATCCTCTCTCATTCTACGACATTTCATTTCCTCTATGAGATCCTCGGTTTTGGATATATATTGCTCTTTTTCGATTAGCACAGTGGTGTTTCCTTTGTCCGCTTTCGTTGTGACAATATTGTTTTTCCTTAGTTTATGACGTAGATTCTTTATTGTTTTCTCCTCTGTATTCGTTTTTTGTTATTGTTTTAAATTCAACAATAAAATATATAGACAAACAAACGGTCTTGGAATGGGAAGCCCCACATCAGCAATTCTTATGGAAGTGTTCATGCAAAATCTGGAAGAAAAGTACATACAGGAGCTGAAGTCCAAATTAGGCGTGTCATTTTATGCTAGATACGTGGATGACATAATATGCGTTTTAACTACTAATAACGAAGAGCTCGTACTGGAATACCTCAACAAACAGCACGGCAATATAAAATTTACAATGGAAACCGAAAAAGACGGAGGAATCAACTATCTAGACCTCACGATAAATATTGATAAAGAAGCCAAAAGATTTAACTATGACATATATAGAAAGTCAACGGCCACCGACACAATAATACACAATACCTCAAATCACCCTCAACATCATAAAAATGCAGCATTAAGGCACTTGGTACATAGACTTGAAAGAACACCTCTTACACAAGAGGCATATAAGAGAGAACTTGAGGTCATATATAATATCGCTGCAAGCAACGGATATAAAAAAGCACTAGTAGATAAGCTCAGAAGGACAAATGGAGAACCAAAAAGAAATAATGAAAAAGAAAATAATAGCTGGACGACTATGACATATACCGGAAAAGCAACATATAAATTGGCAAATTTCTTTAAAAAATACAACATTAACACAGCATTCAAAACATCGAACAATCTAGGGCGAAAACTAAGAACTAACATTAACTCAGAGGATCCGTTTAGCAGCCACGGCGTATACAAGCTTACCTGCGGATGCCAGCATTGTTACATAGGACAAACAGGATGGCAAATAAGAACGAGGTTCAGAGAACATATTAGAGATTACAACAAAAAATACGGAATCCAAACATTATACCCGAGTCTAACTTCGCGAATCACATGGTCGAGAATGAATGTTCCCCAGCAAACATCAATAAAACAGTTAGGGTTCTTCACATACAAGAAAAGGGCCGACGTCTCAACGTACTCGAAAACATGAAAAACTACAAACAGAAAACATTCGACGGTAGAATAATAAACGAACAGATAAACACCATTTCTGACACAATATTCGAGCCTTTAAAACTTGTTTACAGGAAAAAACTTAATCACACAGGTACAACAGAAAACGCACAACAACAAATAAACACAAAACAATTAACACACCAAAACAAAAACCGACAAAGAAGGTCAAACAACTAAAATCACAGATTTCTAGCTACCCCAGTCAGCCACACAAATCGATTAGTAAACCACCCTCGGTTCTGAACGAACACACAGTACATACACATAACTAAATATACACAAGCATCAATTTGACAATACCTGCTCATATACCTACGAACTATAAATACAGGACAAATGACAACAACAGATCAGAACGAAAATCGACACTGATGATGGCACAACGCCGAAACCGGTTTGTCTCAAAACCAAATTTGACAAGGGATGACGGAAAATCGTTCCAATATACATCACTTCCCGATTGTTTAGTTTTGGGGTTATGGAAGGACTCTTTGCAAAACCGATGTTTCCTGGACTGTTCGGGGGTCATTTTGGAACCATTTTGAGATCCATTCAGAATTATTTTAGATACTATTGCGGTTTTTTGTAGGGAATGTGCTAGGGACCATTTCCGAATAATTTTCACAGTAATTTTGGGCCTATTTGGGGACTATTTTTGTACTATTTCGAGATCGTTATGGAATCATCTTGGGATCAGTCCGGAGCCATTTCAAAATAATTGTGGAGTGGTGGATTGGGTGACTATTTTGGAGTGTTTAGCAGGGTTCGGAAAAATTATTTATGAATTTAAAAAGTATTGGGATTTTTATCTGCTAGTTATCGATAAAAACTGCTACCGAAAAGTTTTCGGTGCATTATCGATTAGTTATCGAAAAAATATCGATTTTTTTTATGTTATCGAAAAAATATTGATTTTATATCAAAATGTTATCGAAAAAATATCGCTCTGTTATCCAAAACATAATTTTCTTGTCGAAAAAAACGATTTGCTATCGAAAAGATATATATTGGGTGTCGAAAAAGTATCGACTTTTTTTCGAAAAAATATCTTTATTTACGAAAAATAATATTCCTTGTTATCGAAAAAGTTCGATTTTTATTGATTTATCATCGAAAAAATATCGTTTTGTTATCGAAAAAGTAAAGATTTGTTATCGAAAAAGTAAAGATTTTTTATCGAAAAAGTATCGACTTGTAATCTAAAAGTTATCGAAAAATATCGTTTTAGTATCATCGCTGTGATATCGAAAAGTTATCGATTTTTTTATAGGAGTGTTACAACTGCTTCAAAGTTTGGCTATATTCTGAAGTCTTGGAAAACGCTGAAAGTCACTTTCATTCCGTAAGCGGCGAGGAGCTCTCAAAACTTAGCCACATATTTGCCCGACCACTCTATCCTCTATTCAGTTCAAAACCTTGTGATGCCTGAAAAGAAAGTCTACTGAAAGAGCATTCAGTTTAGTTGTCAAACTAAATGAAGGGCCACTCGAGTGCAAAGAGTTCTTGCACCCATTCTTAAAGAGGGTTTCAAAGTCTTGCATACTGCTATTGGAACTAGAAGTTGAACTACTTCTGGCCTTATTTATGAGCACTCGAATGTAAGGGCTGCTGAGTAGAGGTTTACGCCGATCACTTTATCGGCGGCGGCGGCATAGGCTCTATTATATACCGGCGACGCGCCGGCGTACGCCGGTGTTCCTACTTTAAAAAGCTTGATTTTTCTATTTAAAAAAATAGTATTTAGGAAAAGTTTTGTTTGTATGTATTTGAGGAAATCAACGTGTTGGCCATTTCGGAAAGATCCGGGGTTTTTGGCTCAAGATCTCGCAGACCGTTCAAAATTTTAAGGAGTAGCTCCTTGCGGAGAGATTATCCCTCGTTCACTTACTCCAGAGAGGCTTCGAACCTAACCCCGGTCTTTGGAATTGGTACTGCTGCGTCTGCTGAAAAGATATAGAGATACATTACATAGCCACACTTTTGTCTGCATATCTCGTGCAAAGCGTAGTTTCACCTAGGGTTAACTCCTAATAATCGTCGCGAACACAATTTCTTTAAATCATTTTATGGTTGCTATTAATGGTCTATTAATACTCATGACTCTCGTGGCACAGGGCGCCTCCAGTTTTTCCGGCTGTTTTTAAGAGCTACAATTCCCGATGTGCGAACAGTAGCAATCCAAACCACCAGTTGCTACCACGCCTCCTACACCAGAGAAACACCTTGAAAGGTTAGGGAGTGACCTTTCGGCCAAGGATGCCGCCTTCGAAATCATAAGCAAACTAAGTGGATGCTTTTGCGTAATGGGCGAAAACCGTATAGTCCTCGGCGCATCTACATAATTAAAATTTTACAAGGACCTTGGATAAACATTTTAAAATATAGAACAAAGTTTGCAGACGTTTGTGTTCACATCATTAATTTCAATTATCTTCGTTATATCAAAACGATATTTTAGAATGAAAGTCGACCGATTTTAAGTTGAAAGACGTTAACTGCTGTTTTCCGGCCTTATGATATAAGAGCTCATTATGGATGTGCACGTAGCTTTAGTTTTCAGACTAGTTCGACTGTCTACTACGTTAGGGTAGTAGCACACATGTTCATTAGTTCGACTGTCTTGGGAAAGCTTTTGCTCAACCACTTTGAATGTTCTTGCGAAGGACAAAGCCTCACCTGGTAGATATATGTGCCTACGTATTCACATTTGTAAAAGGAGCCGTAACGTGTAGGTGATATTTAAACTTGGTTGATAGGCTATAATCAATGTGATTCACTCCAAGGGACTAGTTTGGATAGGGCCGCCAACTTTATGTCAAACCGGGAGACTTGGGTTTTGAAAATCAAAACTAATATTTCAGACGCTATTGCATAGTTTATTGCATAGTTTCGCAAATAAACAACAGATGTTTGAATGTAAGCCCAAGTGGTTTTTCAAACCCTTCTCATACGTACATATATCCCCAATTTAAGTATGAGGTAAGAATCATTTCAAATTAGTGTTTATGCCCCTAGAACCTACGAAAGGACTTTGCATCACTGATTTCGCTTATTCTTTCAGTCAATTTTAAAAATCGGCACCTTTTTGGGTACTGTGCTTTTTTAAACAACTTGACAATTTGAAAACATGTTCGTCGTTGTGCATTTTATTTGAATTCATTGTTCATTTTTTGAAAAAAATATGCAAACTGATCACATAAATGTATTATATAACTTTTCTTTTAATTTTTTGTTTTAATAACTTGGTGAATTGGATGATGCAAAGTCCGTGTTAAGCTGACATCGAAAAGGCCTGTTTTTTTAAATAACTTTTGAAGAATTAGAAAGAGTTAAATTTCGCAATAAGTTTCTTATAACTGGCAGTGATGCGCATCCGTTGATACCACTTTCGACAATATCCGACCAATTTTCGACAGGAACAATAAATGGCCTAATAGTCTTAAACGAGTAGAAAATATAGTAACGCGCCGGACGCCACCGCCGCCGCGCCGAAATTTTTGACATTCGGCGGCGTCGTACAAAAAATGACCAAAATCGGCGGCGGCGGCATGTATCTCTACTACTGAGGGTGGCCTATGTTGACGATCTGGTAATCCTCGTCGGCGGAAAATGTCCGTACACCTTGTGTGAGCTTTTGCAGCAATATATGGGTACACTGGTGAGGTAATTTATATTTACTACAATATCGCAATATTTATATGACCCTCCATTAACGGATTATCGCTGGTACTTTCCAACAGACTTAAGCACCTTGGCATTATACTTGACCTTGGCAAAATATCATGGCAGCTTAATATGGAAGACAGAGTTAGGAAAGTCCTCGTCGCCTTGCTTTGCTGTTGCGGGGTTATTGGCTATTCTGGGGGCCCCCTTCACTGGCTTTACGACATTGTGGTATCCTCATCTATGGAGTGATGGTCTGGTGGAACCTTTTAGACATTGATCTACTTCGAAACATTTTCCTGCAGGGATAGTCTAGTATAGAGAGTCGTGCACATTACCATTGCATTGACTACTCCAAAAAAATTTTACGCTAGCAAAAATAAAGTACTCATAAAATATAATAGCTGCAGATAATTATAATGATCAAGTAAAATTGAACAGCTCAAATGAGGAAGTCAAGCAGATGTGTGGATAAAAATTAACAAACCGTAGCAAATAGCGAAATATCGCTCAAAGTAAAAAAGTAGAGCTGATGTTATCGTGTTGTGTAGAGATTTGCATGTAATTCTATAAAATAGTTATAGGGCTCAAAAAAGGTTAGTCTACCTTTTCACTTCCAAAAATTTCATTCTTTTTCGACTAATCCGATCTACAGAGTTATGAGACCTTACTTACTTTTAAAATCTGTCAAATTTTTAAGTGAGACTTGTTCAGCTTCCCTTCGTCCTTCTAAGCTAAACTTTTGACGTTGTGGAAATGATTTCCTAAAATAAAAGTTTAAAGATTGCGTATTTTCAATAATTTCAAGAGCGAGTCTCCAAACAAACGACCTGTGTTGTTACCCTCGTAATATTTATCAATTATGACGTTGCCAATAATTGCCTTAACTTAGCGAAGAAAGAGCAAAGCTCACTAAACTCTATGGCCATATGCAAAACTTGACGTCATTGTGTTGGAAATCTACAAATTACCGCATGTCATGTGTGGTGAGTATATAATGTTCATGTAGCATTTCATAGATAGGCGCATGACGTCATAAAAGTGAGATAGAGAGTGTTGATGTTACAAGAGAAGAAGAGTAGAACAGTAAAAGTAACATAACATTTAAAAACGACATTACACTGCATTTGACGACAGCAACAGTAAAATGACATAACATATTGAGGTATACTTTTAGGAGCGCGAGCGTGGTTATGACATTTTTACGGTCAGTGAAATATTGCGCAAACTCGAAGCTCTGTAGAGTTTTGGTGAAAGAAAATACTAAACGTTCGCTCTGGTGTGCTCTCTAACAGTAAATGTGCATCTCTCAATTTCACTGCGCTTGTAATTGATGCTGCACCAATCTAGTACATACGTACATATGCGTCTGTACGGAATGGAAGACATTGTTTGCGCATACTTATCTTTAAAAATCTCATCCTTCTCCTTATCTTTTCGTCCCATATATGACCTCGTTTTCTACTTTTATACATTTAAATTTATATCCTAATACTATGTTCGAACAGAAAAATAAATTGAGGAAATTTCGATTTGAATTGAGTGCTGTTCATACAACTCGATTTAGCTTACACAATAGTAATTTGATAGCTGGTTGGCTCATCTCTACAGCAAGAACATACCTTTGTTCAGACTGTCAAAATGAACACGCACATCATTAGGCGAATGAAATGGAATGAAAACATAAAACTTTGACATTTTTGTGTGTTGTAAGAAAATGTGTTCAATGTTTTGGTTTCATTTTGAGTTTGCCATCTTCTTTTGACAATCCCTGCTCCAGTGAAATGAAAGACATAAAATCAGCTGATGAGATGAACCAACCACATAGTTCAGCCATGCGTAACTGACGTTAAAATATACTCAATAAACACACTTTACAATGTTGCATTTGCAGTTTGAAACAATTTATTACGCAATTTTTTTTAAATTGGCAATTTATTACTACAATTTATTATATGACAAATTGCGTAATAAATTGCCCAAATAGTATAAATTGCCAATTTGGTGTGTGTTTGAACCTAGTATAAGTATTTCATATTTTATTTTTGCTTAGAAGCTGCAAAAGGTATAAGAAAACAGTGCCGTTATACAGTGTTGCCATATTTTCGGAATCTGCCTCATATATTTGCTTTCTCTCTCACACTTGCAACATATATGTACGCGTATGTGACTTTATTTTATATACAACTTTATTCAAACGTATACACAGCAATCAATGTAACAGTACTAGTGTTCGGACAATGAAGGTAACTCAAAAACATCCTTGAACTCAACTTTCCCCGAGGCTGTCCTTTGCCTATTACCTTCACGCAGTACAATATATAATTTCACATTGTCCCTCGCCTTGTACTTTTTGGGCTGCCCCTTTTTGGCCTCCAATTGCTAATAAACGCCAGGTCATCAACGCGTTTTACTAAATACATAAATATTGTGGATATGTAGCGTAAAAATTGGAAAACGAAAGCAACAGTGTATATCGACCCTGCAGAGAATTTCAATTGCTGAATGGTTTTGGGATGAACTAAAGGTTAAAAGTTTTTCTGCTAAAGGTTTGGAACTGTGAAAGCCATAGATTTACAAAACAGGAGGCTTCCTCTCGCAATCGTGAAAGCATTAGATCTAAATTCCATATATTTTTGTACAAACCCACGTACCAAAAACTTGAGGTGAAACCATTTTTTGCAAACTCGAGATCTCAAATCTCAAAACATTCAATTACTTACTTACTCAATTGGCGCTTAACTGTTTAAACGATTATTCCCGTCCAATAAGGCGTGTCAGTCACTTCTTCGTTGGGCTTACTGGCGCCAATTGGTCACACCAAGGGAATTTAATTCGTTTTCCACCTGGTCCTTCTAGCGTTGTCGGGCCGACCTTTTCCTCTGCTTCCATAGGCGGGTTCCGATAAGAATACTTTTTTGGCCGAAACATCAACTTTCATTCGCATAACAACTTGCCAGCGTAGCCGTGAATGTATCGACCTTTTGCTTGTTGCCAGCAGGTACTTCGCGTTGTCTTCATTCACCATCAAACACATCTTTGTCGCTTCTTATTCCAGCTTGAATTAAGCAGAACTTACGGCGGGTGTGGTAAAGCCGATGACAAAAAGAGAGGTCTTTCCCAATTCAGACTAAACTGCACGTTGAGCTGCACAGCCGTATAAGTTTTGCGGGAAACAAAATTCATATATATAGGTAGCTCCTTTACGTGTTGTCGAAGGCGGCCTTAAAATCGACGAAGAGATGATGTGTGTCAAATTTTGTTTTCACTGGTTTTTTCCATGATTTGACGCATAGTGAAAACCTAGTCGATGTTAGATTTACCAGGTCTGAAGCTGCACTGATAAGCTCCAGTCAGCCGATTCACGGTGGGCTTTAATATTTCGCACAATACGCTTGACAGAACTTTATATGTGATACTAAAAAGGCTGATAACGCGATAGTTGGCGCAGTTTGCAGAATCTCCCTTCTTGTGGTCTGGGCAAAGAATATTTAGATTCCAATTGTCAGGCGTGCACTGGTCCCACCATATTTTGCAAAGAAGCTGATGCATGCGCTCTACGAACTCCTCGCCGCAGTTTTTGGTTAGCTCCGCAGGCAATACATCAGCGCCCGCGGACTTGTTATTATTTTATTTGGTTATTGATATTCTGATTTCGCCATAATTCGGTGGGAGGTCGATAATTCCGTCATCATCGATGGTGCGCTCGGGTTCATCATTCCTGGGCGGTACGTCGCTGTGCCCATTTTCCCCATTTACGAGAACAGGGAAGTGTTTCTTCCATAATCTAAGTACTCTCTAGAGATCGGTTAATCATTTACGTTCTTTCAGGAGTTTGCTCTGGACTTAAAACTTTTCTTCTGTCGCCGAATATATTGGTAAAATTTGCAGGCGTTTCTCCTAGTGGTTTTAATATAAGATTGCAACTTGTTCAGACTTCTATTTCAAGAATTTGTTCGAGAAGAAATTACTTGCGAATATCACTTTCTCCCGAGGTTCTCGAATCTCGAAATGCTCGTAAGGCTCACGAACTTCTCCTTGTTCAATTTTATCGCTGTATTAGCACAGTCTGGAACCTTAATATCCAGTAGCAGTCAGGCTGCTCTATCACTCAAAGAAAATATCGTTCTAGAACGATCGAAACAAGTTCAAAGTTTGGAACATTCGTTGACAAAAGTCTGCTAAGTACGTTTTTTCTTAACTCGCAACCGATGGGCTTGTTTTAAGAACAGTTTTTCCAAGCACACCGTTCGTATTTTATGACCAGTTTGGTATTGATGTGTGAACCTTCTGTGCTCATTTCAAGCACTATTTGGGCTTGATTTATGATTTTTCGTTCTCACGCTTCGAGAACGATTTGTGGTCGATTTAACATTTTTCGGTCTCAATTCAAGAATGGGTTGTGCTTGATCTTTGAGGGAAGTGGGAATGTAATTTTTTCATTTACTACCCATTTATTTATTTTTTTATTAATAATAATTTGTTTGTCATTACTAAAAAATATTAATAACAAGAAAACTATTATTAAAATCAAAAAAAAATTGAACATAAAAAATTGTTTTAAAAAACTTCAGAGTTTGACGGTGATCGAACTCGTGCCACACGATAACAACCGCAACGTCACAGCCCCTGGGCCACTACAACTGCTTGATAGCTTGTACCAAATGTTGTATTTAACATTGTAGTGCACACGAATTGCACCGTTTCTTTTTTCTTCAACTTAATTTAAGAACATTGTACTTAATTTAAGAACATCGTTCTCATTAATAGAACATTTCGCACAATAACTACAAAAGAGTCATAATTAAAATTTTTCAAAATCGGGTTTTTTCCATAAACCAATTCTCAGTAGACATCTCTAATTTCAATTTCAATTCATTTTATAATGAAGGACCACCACCTGCGATACTGGGTGAAATCACCGCTGTTGGCGTGATAATCGGTGCCGAGGCAAATGCCCATCATAGCATTTGGGGAAGCTCGGATACCAACGCTAGAGGTGAGTCTTTATTTACTTTTATTGTAGATGAGGGACTTTGTATATGTAATAGGGGGAATGACCCGACTTTTATTACTGCGTTAAGGGAGGAGGTCCTGGACCTCACCCTGGTAGTAGAGAACTGGAAGGTCGGATATCTGGATGGAGGGTTCTCAACGAGCACTCCTTCTCTGATCACCGATATATTCAGTTCTCAGTGAACGAAGAACGTCCCGGTAAAATATCTTTTAGGAACCCTAAAAGTACTAACTGGGACTTGTATTGTAGGAAGCTGGGAGAGCTACTGCCTGCGGTGCCTATTATTAGTTCGGGCCTGTCCGAATCTGAGATAGACGTTCTGGTGGAAAACTTCAACTCGGCAAGCATAGCGCCTTTCAGCTGTCCTGCCCATTGAAAACTTACAGGGGGAAGGGCAAGCCGCCCTGGTGGTCGGATTCTCTTGACGACCTAAGAGCGTCCAGTCGGCGGCTCTTCAACAGAGCCAGGAGGAGTAAATTACCCTCGGAACTGGGAGCTCTATAAGGTGAGTCTGGGGATTTATAAATATGAAATAAGGATAGCCAAGCGAGATGCATGGCGAAGCTTCTGCGAAAACGTAGAAGGCTGCAATGAATCCGCGAGATTTAGAAAAATACTCTCTAGGAACCCCGCTCCTCTGGGGTATCTGAGAGATGATGGTGTGGACTGGTCGATGAGTAGCGAGGAGTGCCTAAGGCTTTTACTGGACAATCATTTTCCCGATGTCCCAGTTGCGCAGGGATCTTCGCCTGCATGGTCGGCGGTCGTTGGCCATGCAGAAGTGCCTGCCATTCCAATACGGGAAAGTCAGATAACCTGGGCTATAGGGTCGTACAAGCCCTATAAGTCTCCGGGCCCGGATGGAATCATTCCTGCGCAGCTTCAAAGGTCTTTGGGGATTTCCTGCCGCTGGTTGGCCATCATATATACTAACTGCCTCAGGCTTAACTATATCCCGAAGTCTTGGCACACGGTTAGGGTTATTTTCATTCCGAAGGCCGGCAGAAGCTCTCATGTATCACCTAAGGATTTCAGGCCAATCAGTCTCTCGTCGTTTCTTCTTAAGACGTTTGAGCGGTTGATTGACCTGTACCTACGGGAAAGGATACCTCGGGGGTTACTGTCGGCTTCACAACATGCGTACTGCAAGGGCAGATCGACGGAAACAGCTCTCCATTCGATTGTAAAGCAAATAGAGGGGTCCCTAGAACACAAAGAGTATGCTCTGGGTGCCTTTCTAGACATCGAGGGAGCTTTTAACAATGTCTTACCGGGGTCAATCGAAAGAACTCTGGTGGTTTAGGAGTCGAGGCGGCTCTGGTTGAATTTATTAGCAAACTTCTATGCGGCAGAATTGTCGCAGCGGAGTGGGGAGGGGCCATAATTAAGAGGAAGGTGTGCAGGGGCACGCCACAGGGGGGTGTCCTATCTCCTCTCCTCTGGGTTGTGGTAGTCAACGAGCTTCTTGTGGAGCTGGAAGCCAATGGTAGTCGGGTGGTTGCCTATGCAGATGACCTCGCTATCCTAGTCAGAGGCAAATTTCTGGGCGCCCTGCGCGATGTTCTTCAGGGCTACCTGGATACTGTGGCTAGGTGGGCTGAATCATGTGGATTGGCGGTCAACCCGGGAAAAACGGAATTGGTCCTTTTCACAAGAAGATATAAGGTGCCCGATTTCAGAACTCCCTCGATTGGAGGGGTACCGTTGGTACTTTCTGATAGGGTTAAATATTTGGGGATTGTTTTGGACAAGAAACTGTCCTGGAGACCCAATGTGGAAGATCGGGCCAGGAAGGCCGCCATTGCCTTGTACTGCTGCAGAGGAGCTATCGGAAAGAGATGGGGACTCTCGCCAAGAATAGTACACTGGCTTTATGAGATGGTGGTCAAACCGATTCTGCTATATGGGGTGCTGGTCTGGTGGAAAGCACTGGACACGGCGAGCACCTCCAAAATGTTAGTGTCAGTGCAACGGACGGCGCTGATCGGTATCAGTGGCGCTCTCAGAACAACGCCTACCTTGGCACTGAACGTCATGCTGAACATATACCCAGTAGATATTGCGGGAAAGGCGGCCGCGGCAAGGTCGTTGGTCAGGCTTCGTGATATGGGATATAGACTTTCTGACCGCGGACACTCTAGCCTTCTTACCAGTTTCGACTTCATCCCGGACAGAACGGACTACTGTATGCCGATAACAGCTCCCTATACAACCTTCACCCCAGTTATTCCAGAGAGAGAGGATTGGGGAAGAGGAATTATCTGGGGCATGGGACCGGTTAACTTGTTCACGGATGGGTCAAAGCTGGATGGAAAGGTTGGTGGGGGGGTCTTTTGTCAAGAGCTAAATTTAAGCCGCAAGTTTAAGTTGGCTGATCACTGCAGTGTATTCCAAGCGGAAATTGCTGCGATTAAGGATGCGGTGGATGGAATGCTATCCAGTGCTACCACGGTTAGGGAATTTAACATCTACTCTGATAGCCAATCGGCTATCAAGGCCTTGAGCTCAACTACAGTGCGATCGAGGGTGGTCTGGGAGTGCCTGACCTCGCTTGCGATTGCATCGAATTATTTTACAATTAAGATTATCTGGGTCCCGGGCCATAGTGATATCCCGGGTAACTGTCAAGCGGATCTCTTAGCCCGCATCGGTACAACTGAACCGGATGAAGATGGCTGTAGGGACTTCGGGATCCCGCTGGCCACCTGTGGATTGCTCCTCCATAGCTGAGCCCTCGAATCAGCTCAGCAAACGTTGGGCGGATACCACGTCTTGCAGGGTAGCAAGATCTTTCTGGCCGAAAGTGGATGGCAGGAGGTCTGCTGAAATAATTGGGTTCACTAAGGCTCACCTATCAATGGTCATTGGGGTTTTGACAGGGCACTGTCCCATGGGTATCCATGCGGTACGTCTCAATATACTGGAAACTCCATCCTGCTGCAGCTGTATGGAGGATGATGAGGTGGAATCACCAAATCACTTTATGCTTGATTGTCCAGCTTTTGCCAGAATTAGGCGAAAGTACTTCGGTCGCGACTCACTTGGATCTCCCGAGGATATATCCAAAGTTGAGATCGGTATCATTCGGAGCTTTATCGTTGCTACCCAACGATTCTCTAAGTAGCTGGATCTAGGTCACCGTTATTTTTGGTGTATGTGGTATCACAACGGACCTTCGTGTTGTCCAAGTGAGCTATCCTTATCAGGGCAGCTACCACCTAACCTATCCTATCCTAAGGCTCACCTATCAATTGTCATTGGGGTTTTGACGGGGCACTGTCCCATGGGTATCCATGCGGTACGTCTCAATATACTGGAAACTCCATCCTGCTGCAGCTGTATGGAGGATGATGAGGTGGAATCACCAATCACTTTATGCTTGATTGTCCAGCTTTTGCCAGAATTAGTCGAAAGTTACTTCGGTCGCTGACTCACTTGGATCTCCCGAGGATATATCCAAAGTTGAGATCGGTATCATTCGGAGCTTTAATCGTTGCTACCCAACGATTCTCTAAGTAGCTGGATCTAGGTCACCGTTATTTTTTGTGTATGTGGTATCACAACGGCCTTCGTGTTGTCCAAGTGAGCTATGCTTATCAGGGCAGCTACCACCTAATCTATCCTATCCTATCTTTGTAAAACTGGATTTCAGTATAACATTACAGATGTTTTCACATAAACCGTTTTTCTTCGCTCCTGATATTTACATTTTTCAAGTTGTGACTCTTTTGTAGTTAGTGTGCGATTTGTTCATATTTTAAGACCGCAGTTCTCTTTTGAAGAAAATGTTGCCAGTTCAAGAACAAGGTTGTTGTTTTAAGAACAGGTCGTTCGTTTTTCAAGAACAAAAAGTAAGAACATGAAAAGCTTGAATTGAGTCCGTGGTGCTGGATTTTATAACGGCGTTTTTCTCTGAGTGTATCTATGTCAATTACCTCCGCCTGGAAGACACTGCATGAGTCAGGGAGTCAATACAGTCACGGATATTAGCATCGCTAAGTTATACCATCACTAAAGCGATGCTAAGGCCACGATAAGCAGTATTTACGTCAATAATCAAATCATGTATACACATATATAAGGCAGTCGAAAGATGTCACACACAGATGCATTTACTTATACGCCTATGTATGCGCGAGAGACTGTAAACTACAAACATTCACATCAATAATTCAATCATTATATACCTACATAAACGAATAAATAATTGCGTCTACACATATGTACGTATACGAGCAACGGAGCGGCAATGCACAAACACATGCATATATCTTATCTGAGTTGTCACAAGAGAGAGCAATAATTTGTGCACGTAGTTGTGGCTGGCGATTTTGTAGCCGAAACTAACTAGTAAGTTCTGGAAATCGAAGAGCCTAGAAGTATGCAGCGTAAACTATAAAAGCGGGGCAGGCGAGTAAGAAGTAATTCAGTTTGAGTTGAGCTATCAATCAGTTTGCTTAAGCACGCGATCTGGCGGCCAATAGTAGAGTTTCATTTGAGTTATCAATCAATTTGGTTATTAAGCCAGCGAGTATCAAAGTATAAGTGTTATTGTGAAGTACTTTAATAAAGGCTATTTTTCCATCATTCAATATTGGAGTTATTTATTCAACAGTTTAGTGATTCGAACTTAGCAGAGGATTGCAAATAAGACGATTTGCAAATAAATTCGTTACAGTACGATTGATTTACCTGCATACACTTGAAGTACAATCCAGCTTAAGTTCCCTTTTCTATTTTTGAGCCGTCTGTTTAGATTATAATGCCTCTACCACTGTCAAGGCCATCCTGCTATTGTTCCCTTAAAGGATATCTTATGTTCTGCACTTGGAAGTCAAAAGTCGCCGTGACGTGGTCGATGTCGAACGTTACGTCAGTTCATACGAATTTAAGAATAAATTCCAAATCATTTAAAAGCTCAAATATCTCTAAGGGGCAGGCATCTCTTTTACATTGTTTGGCACGCTTTTTATTCACAGGAATACAAAACCTATTTACAACTTCATCATATTCACTGGCATGAGATTTATGTGCAAAATACATACATACATGGAAAGCTATAGTTATGTACTTCTCATCACGTTCATAGTTTTGGTGTTTTTGATTTACAGCCCATTACAAATTGAGAAGATGAAATCACCAATGCGCACTTTTATATTGTTGTCATGGCAACCGACTAATGTCTCATCTAAATTCATGAGCTCATCAGGACTGTAGCCTTGACCAACACAACAATAAAATTGTAATGATAACATGGCACGAAGGAGGATGAGCCAGAAGTGAAATAGTAAATAGGCAATAGTAGGAAAAAGCATGGAAACAAACGTTTGAGGAAAGGAAACAATTTAAATGCAAAGGAAAGCAATTTACGCAAAGTAAAATCGCAAAACAGAAAAGAAAAATGGCCACAGATCGATAAGTCTATTTAATTTGTATGTATATTTGTGTATGTGCACTAGAGCGGGTCAAATTGTATGGATGAATTTTTTCCCATCATTCAAAAAAAACTATATTTTCAAGTAATAAGCAAACATTTTTTTCTACTAAAACGAATTCGAAAAAAGAAAAACTGTCTGAATGAAAGTTGTTGGAAATGTTCTGAACTTATTTAGCTGTAAAGAAAAAAAATTCCATAAGAAATTTGTTAAAAATGATAATATAGTAGTTAAAAGTTCATTTTAGGCTAATTTCTCATAATTTAAGCCTGATATCTCTACTAAAATTCAAAAACACTATAGATATTAATACAGATTCTGAAATGTACGTAAAATACCTTTAAAGTAAGCCCAATATGATATTTTTCCTATAATTCTATCAGAAGCTATGAAGATTTTTTGGCCAAACCCTACATTCAATGCAAAATATCTATTTTGCAAAAGTGGGGACCTCGAAATCGGACTTAGAGCTATGGTGTCTTCAGCAATTTTTCTTAGAATCATCTGTAGATTACGTTTTTGCTATACTCCTGATGGAAAAAATCCATCCATACAATTTGACCCGCTCTAA
>JARSSU010010182.1:0-40719 GCA_029619165.1 Eurosta solidaginis | reverse complement strand
TTAAAATTTCTAGTTGAATCATAATGCAAAACGATTGCCCCTAGCTGGCAAGTACACACAAAATGTGTTGGTAACAAGAGGATTTTATTGAAATCTTTGACGGGCGACAGACGTGGTTTGTGTTCGCATGCTAGGCCTACCACTGCGAACATCTGGCATCGATTCTGGGCAAAGCAACATCAAAACTTAAAGCCAGTCTTTTTAATTTAAAGAAAGTTTTTATAAACGGGTCGCCCCTCGGTCTAGATATGCAGACATCCGTGTATTTCTGCATTAAAAGGCTTCTCATTGAATACTATCTGTGTTTCAGATGCCTTCAGTGTGAAGGATGCAGTTCCCCGTCCTCGCTAACGTTGTTGCAAAAATTTAAAAAAGCACGGGGAACGCATATTGAAATAGAAGATCGCCCAAATGTCTCGTAGTTATCGCGCCTTGTTTTATTTGCCTGTTTATTGGTTAACCAGAAGCTGCTGATTGAGTCTAAAAGGAGACCGAAATATTTAAGAAATATTAGCTTTAGAAATATTAAAGAAATATTATCATAAAATACTCGTATACAACTTCTTTATGATAAATCGTAGAGCGCCATGCCAAAATTATCAATATAGCGTTTGACTGGTTTAACAGTCAAGGCACAATTGAGGCAATATTCTCTCCAGCCAAGATGGTGACCAATAAGAGTATATTATAGCCATAATGAAGATGAGTCTATGCACATTAGGCGTCATGATCGGACTCTATTCAGCTTCTTTTGTATATGTTTTAAGCCCATATCGGATGACCGGGAGGAATTGGTTCATACATTCCGGGACTTCCAATGAGCACGCTTCGACTACTATTTAAGTCTGGTTCTTGTTTTGGACTCAAGCGAATTGTAATATTCTCCTATATTTTTTGAATATATCGTCAGATCAAATTTTACGTTGCGTCATCTTAATGCAAATGCTTCAAAGAATGTAATTACCATTACCTGTGGACCTGTGATTTATGTGCGCAAAAAAGCGTAAAATTACGGCCGAAAATGGAGTAGGAGTACTACTGCAGTCGTAATGCTCTACGTTACGCCTATACGCTTACAACTTACGAGCATTAGTGTACTCCTCCATTAACTATAACCTGTGTTGTTACACACTTATAGATAACACCCTAGTCTTCATTAGATGATATGCTTAACATAACGAGAATTTATTCTAATCGCTTATACTTTACGCGCTGACACCATATACGCTATTACGTCGTACGTGGCACTCTCTTGTACTCGCGCGTACTCTTCATCTAGTATGCGATTTTTACGCTGTACGCTTCTAGTCATTTGATTGTATGTCTTTTGCAGATAACAAGTATTTACTTTAATATCGACGCTTGGAGACTTTAATAGTCGGGCGGGTAAGAAAGGTTATTTGTTGGACATAGAAAATATTGCCACAAGAAATAAGTATCTACTAACGGAATAGAGGTTGATTGACTTCGCCACCTTTCACAGTTTAAAATATAAATAAAGCTTCATGGCTGTTTCCTGCTCAAAGAACAAAAAAGGGTTAATACCAAACACGTGTGAAATTCGTGTCCCAAAATAAAGGTGTTACGTCTAGAAAACTAATGTCTTTTTCATTAATTGGAGCGAGAAAAGGGGTGAAGTCAGATCATAACAGAGGTAATTTTTACCCGACTATTCCATTTGGTCCGCTACTTAATTGTTGGAACTGATACTGACAAGTTAGTGTTTTCTTCACGGTTTTTAACTGGCAGGGAGCTACAATATTCGAGTTATCGTTTCTTCTGAGCTTTTTATTCACTGGTTATTGCTTCTTATTGATTACTATCGGCTTGTTAAAGCGGGATACCGTGTATCATCGGGATTCTGGAATGAAGTTTTATCGGTATCTATTTCATAAAAAGTCGATTAAGTGGTTGAAAAGAAGTAGATAACGAACCGAGACCAATTGGTCACACTCCAATAAAAATCGATATTATTTTGGATATCAAATCAATTGATAACTTTTTAATACTCCCGACAAATTTTGTAACAAAATCGATAAAATGCTGATAACATTTTTATACCACTACTCCGATTAGCAAATCGATCCTTTGGTAGTAAACTTCGTTAAACTTTTTATAAGTTTTTGATGATTTTCACCGATATATAGTCGATAAATGTCCGTAATCAAGTTCGTAACTTTTCGATAACACATCTAAATTTATAGGAGTCAGTTTTGTTGTCGCTTGCAGGATCTAAGTAGCAAATAAATTTCAGCTTTACTGGAAAGTCCATGTGGCCTACTTAAATAAAGACCACCGAAAAAATGTGCCCAAATCCTTAATCATAATTATCTCGAGTAAATTCAAACAAAATGTTTGAACATAGATTAGTTTATAAATGTGTCCTGAATTTTGCTTTGGAATTGCTGTAAATATATATTTAATTAAACAATTTGTTAGCCATATTAAGAATTATTTAAATTACCATACAAATCGAAAAAAAAAAAAATTGATGTGAATGTTGATATATAAGTTTAGCGCGCCATAATGTGGACCACAACAAAAATGTAAATATTAATAAAAACTACAAAACAAAAAACAGGAAAATACTTACACACAAAAACGGCAACAAACAAACAAATACGAGAGGAAAACGAAAAAGTTAAAAATACTATTTAAAAATAAATGCTTACAGCTTTAGGCTGAGATTTTCTTCGGTCTGACTGGTAACCCCGTAAAGCTCCAATCCAGTATGGGATGTAGACGAAATGCGACGCAATTGTTCTAAAACAAAATACAGGAACACAAACAAAACAGAATGAGAACACAGAATAAAAAAATTATTAGAAAAATTATGAATAAAAAATCAAGAAAAAAGCCTTACACAAGTAAGGAAAATAATATTGACAAAATAATCAAAGCATAAATTTGGAACAAATAAAATACCAAAGGATGTATTTCCGGTTGGCAAATGACACAAAGGATCTGAAGATGATTTTGTGTTGTCGTTGCTGTTTGACGAACCCGCACTAGCGCCACCGTCACCATATGATTGCTATTGTTTGGTGTTCTGTTGTTTGCATTACTTCCGCCAGCATTGTTGTTGACTCTGCGTTGACGCCAACGACGGTGTTGTCGGAGGTGCCCGCCACTGTGGCCCACCAGCTGTTTGATCAACCACCACACCGCCTAAACATTGAGCACTGCATTTGCAGAAGCATTTCGTGTCTGAAGCACAGCACGTATTTTTCGCAAACACGCCGCACCTCAAAGCAAGTTTCTCATCAGCCCAATCGATGCCTCTACTTCTGTTTAAAAAAACATTCGCTATGCGAGCTCGGTTTTGTCGATTTATTTGTTATGGACGTTTTTTTGTGACTCACCCTTTTAATGAATTGTCCGCAGTTCAATTAGTCACTCGTTGTCGAGCGAAATGCGAACTGTGTAGTGTTTTAAGTAATGGTGAGAATTAAGAGTAATATTTAATTTTTTATTTTTAATTATTAGTATTATTTTTTTTTTTTTTCAATGTATTTATAATGAATGAATAAAATAAATCAAATTAGCAGTGTTTGTTTTTAGCGTTTATCGATTGATATTTTGGTGTTCATTCGAAAGCGTGTTCGTATAAAAATAAGAAAAAGATAACAAAACAGAATTACATGTATGTGTATTTTAAAATTGCTTTTACTGAAATTTTTTGCATAATTAATTTATAATAAACAAACACTGTTTTTTACGCTTAACGTTGACCCGTAAAAAGCGAGTGCAGGAGGCAGCAATTATATTATAAAAATAGTCCTGTTCAAGTCTTCTGCACTCACCTTATAACTTGTGCCCTAACGATGCCTCGCACGAAATTTTTTGCGTTGTCAACGCTTCACTGAAAAGATAATCGCTGACATTTGTCCCCACAAAAGACACGCTCCTCATCCATTCGGCGTAGCACCATATAACATTTGTCGAATGGCTGTAACAGTTTTTGGATAGTGTTTTGAACAATCCCATTTTGAAATTTTTTTTCATAACTCACAATCGTTTGTTGAAACGAACCACGCATTTCATGTACTGGACGCCAGTTGTCCCCATTTAACGAGGCAACTTTATTTCGCTTTGTGTCCAACGATTATATATTAATATCCACTATGGCAATCATGTACCACTGTAAAAAATATAGCACTTAGTGTTAAAAATAGGTTTTTTAAAGTCCATTAAAGAACTCATAATTTTTTCATCAAGGCTTTTCTCACTCGAACTTCTTAAATAGAACTTCAAACTAGACTTGCATTATAATCAAATTTCAAAGGTTTTTTCAAAAATAAGATCTTCTAGAATTTAATTGGAGAATTCCCTCCCTCACATTGTTTTCGAAAACCTCTTCCCCACACAATATATTAGGGTGCGAAAACGCCATATGCAATATTTGTCGAGGGACACCCTATCTCCGAGCTTTTATTTACTGCAAAAGGCGTTCTCCACAAACAAACATAATTAAAATGCTGAAATTGGGCCTTCTTCATAAATTCTGAAATAAAAATAAGTTGAAAAAAAATATAAGATACTTATTCAAGCCAAAAGTCAGATGGGGCATTTTCCATCAAGATGAGTAGATCACCTCTACTCATGGTCGGATGGTGAACGATTGGATATCTCCAATGCTGATGATACTACCTTGCTTTCTGGATATTCATCAACCCAATCAAACAGGTACTGTTTTTGTATCTTTAAACTCAATTTGGGAAACGTTGGCAATTGTAGGGTCTTATTTATCTCTTATTTAACTTTGTATTTAGTTTACTTTGAACTTTTTAATTTTTATATATATTATCAATATTTTAAATTTCAATTATTGTTTTCCAATTTTTCAAAAATTTTCATTGTTGTAAAAAATAAAAAAATTGACGTATACTTTTAGGCGTGTTTTAAAAAAATAATTTTAAAAGTTTTGGTTAAAAAAATATACGTGGGTTAAATCCTACATGGCGATCTCTGCCTATTTTAAAAATTTAACTTAGTGTGGATATTGAAACGCACGTTTTAAACTTTATATTATATTTTATTAATTCGCCTAAAGTATACGTCAATATTTTTTATTTTTTAACAACAATGAAAATTTTTGAAATTGAAATCAATATTGAAATTTAAAATTTGATAATACATTTAAAAATTAAAAGTTCAAAGAACTAAATACAAAGTTAAATAAAGCTAATAAAGGGATATTAATATTTTTGTCAAAAGAGTGTCTTAATTGGCAACAGTCTAAAAGTTTAATCGTCATACAAAATCCCCTATTGTCAAAATTCAAATTCCAAGAATAATTTGCCACATTCATTAGATATAGTTGGACCATTACCTATTTCAAAAGGACATCGCTATATTTAAAACGGATTATTGAAAAGATTTACCCGTTGGCCTGAGGCATATGCTAAAAGAGATTTCAGCATCTACAATTGCAAATAAGTTTTTTAGAGAATATATTTCTCGGTTTGGGAGTTTCCGTTAAAGATAACAACGATACAAGGAAGCCAATTTCCATAGAATTGTTTTCAGAGTTAACTAAATTACCTTGGTAGTCACAAATTACAACATCCGCATATCACCCTCAGGGAAATGGTATGGTTGAAAGTTCCATAGACAACTATAATTAGCTAGAGAGGACACAAATAATTGGTATGACGATTTACCTGTCGATATTACTGGTTTTGCCGCTCTGTTTACAAGAAGAATTTCGGCTACACCAGCGGAAATGGTTTTCGGTCAGATTTTAACGTTGTCCGGGAGGGAACTTGTTGTGCCATCCGCTGAAAATTTCTCCTCACTGAAGTTTTAGTACTTTTACGTGACATTATCGAAATGTTAGATCAAATTTAGTCATCATAACGATGCTGATACTGGAATTATATGTGCCAAAAGATCTGTGTCAACTTGTAAATGTGCATTCGGTCGAGTCCCATTAATAACACTTCATTACAACACCCATAGGAAGGACCTTACAAATTGTGGAGAAGACGACCAAAAATGTTTTTTAAACTTGAAATAAATAATAATATTAAAACTATCCTATTGATAGATTAAAACGCTGCATATCATGCGCCAACAACACAACACGCACCAAGAAGTATACATAAAAGCGAGAGTTACATTCAATTGTTTATGTCATCAAATTTTTCTTGACAGCGTCCTGTAGTTTTCTTATTATCTTTAGTTAACTTTGTATTTTAGTTACTTTTGAACTTTTTAAATTTTTAAAAATGTATTTCAATATTTAAATTTCAAATTGATTTTTCAATTTTCCCAAATTTTCATTGTTTGTAAAAAATAAAAAATATGACGTTACTTTTTAAGGCGAATTAATAAAATATAATATATAAAGGTAAACGTGGTTTCAATCTCCACAACAATACCCATATTGAGAACATTTCGGGAGAGTTTCTCACTTAATTTGGAACTATTTAAAGGTTAATCTCTGGACGAGATCTGAATCATTCAAGAATTATTTCGTGAATTATTTCTTAATCAATTTTGAAACATTCCACAGATAATTGCGGAAAGTAATTCGGAAATATTCAGGACTAGCTCCATATTATTCGGAATTTTTTCGGTATCATTCACGATGGTTTCTGTGATAATTTAAAATTTTTTCCGAACGTTTTGGGCATAGTTTTATTGATCTCACTTGTCACTATTTTGGGGATATTTTCGCACTTTGTGAATGAAGTTCTCTAATATCTCCCGAATAATTTTGATTATTGTTTCTTTAGAAATTTCGCGAATTTTCTGAGATATTTCTGGAATCGTTTTTAAGGTCTAGTCCGCATATTTTGTGTACTAATGACCGAAAATTGTCGATAAATTTTGGGGATTTTATTCTACGAAGTTTTTCCAGGACGTTGAGACTTGTGAAAGTTTAGCGGAGTTTCACTAAGTTTTTTCTCCTTCGACGCTTAGAATTGACGAAAACCCACCGTATTCTTAATTTTTTTTTCTAATTTAAAAACTTTTTTTTTTTATTTTCAAGCTTTTCAACTTCGTATAATCGTTAATGATTTGAGGTTTACTTTAAACAACTTTTTTCAACCTTTCAACGAATAACTATTCAAGATTAGATTCCTATATACCAAATGAATCTGGGCCCAAAAAAAAATTCATTTAGCTTGTCCGCCCGTCCGTCTGCCCGTGACACTATACTTCATTAAATTTGAGGCATCTTAGGAGTTTGGTATGTAAGTTTCCTGGGCACTCATCTCAGATCGCTATTAATGAGCGAAATCGATAACAATAACCGCGCCCACTTTTTCGATTATCGAAAATTTCTGAAAACTGGGGGGGGCGAGAAAGGCGATCATTCATTACCAAAGGCGGATAAAGCGATGAAACTTGTAAGTGGGGTTTGACTTATGAATTTATTATTCAGAATCGGGAATTAACGTAAAATTTTGGACATGGGCGGTCACCGCCCATTTTTAAAAGAGGGTAATTTAAAGTTTTGCAAGATGTAATTTGACAGCTGAGTAGATTTAATGTCAGTTACACACGAACTTACCTTCCTTACTTGTTATTTTTGATTTTTTAAAATTTTTTTCAGTTTTTGGGAAACTGTGAATGTTTTTTTCAGAGTTTTTTTGGAGAACCTCTTCTCCTTTTCATTAACTATGAACTGTTACAAAGCTCATCAGATCGGTTTTCTTTAATATTTGCAAATTTTAAAATTTTATTCGAAATAGGTATTTGAGAAATTTCCCATATTTTGTGTTCTCCTTCTCTAAACTCTACAACTGTGGGAAGCTACTAAAACATGGTCCTGTATCGTTGATCGAAAATCCATTTTTCAAACCTTGAAGCTCCAAAATGAATTATTCAGATTTCTAAGATATTTGTGCTACTTCCAATGCGTACCCTAATACCGTGAACGATATGGGTCCAGGTTTTTTTCATTGACTGAAACATTAAACTGGTGCTTGTGGTATTTTGAAAACATTTTTTTTAAAAAAGGGTTTACTAGGACAAAGCTAATTGACAACTTTTGTTAAACTTTTTTTAGATTTTTCAACTTCAAGCCTAAGAACTATTGCAAAGCTATTCAGAACAGTTTCATTTTTTTTTTTATTTTAGTTTAAAATTTTTTGAACTTTTTGGAAATTTGAGGATACCTTATTCCCATGCTCGGTAGCCTAAAGAACTGTTGAAAGGATACTCACACACAACATCTCCTTGGTTTTTTTTTTTGAAACTTTATGCCTTTTGTTTTATATTTGAGCATTTTGCTATTTTTTTGCTTCGGCAGAAAGAAATTGAAATTTCCAGATACGGTTTATTTTATTTTTTTTTCCAATGTCGTATAACTACGTCCGCAGACAGCTATTCTTTCTCATATGGAAGCATACCATTCACCTTCTGCTTTATTCTTCTTCATTCAAGACGACTTTTTAAAAATGTAAGCATTCACACAGTAGTTACTGAAAATATAACTCTTGATAAAATCCGGAATCAATTTATATGGCATTTGCTTTGAAAAGCTATATATTGAAATGAGCTGTACTTAACTAACCAGACGCATAGATTTTTAACTTGTATGTGCTCATACTACATACATACTATAATTATACCATGTATAATGCGCCAATTAAACCCAATGAGACTACATTATTTAAGTGCTTCATCCTCGCCTGGGCACTCATAACAGCCCGAAACATTATAACCACTTAAATGTGAAATAAAGTTCAATATACACATTCTACTTTAATACACTCAATCTCACGCCCACTCACGACTACTACACAACCACACATACATACTTACCTTTCGCGGTTTGGAAATTCATATTTTACGCAATTCTGGGAACCTTTGCCTTTGAGCTTTCACGATGTGAGCACCAGACAGTTGCCAACAATGAGCTGTGTACAACGCCTTTCGATGTTTTAAAAACTAAAAGGAGAAGAAAAAAAAACAACAGCGAAAACATAAATGAAACAAAGACATTGTAGCGCTAGGATACTGAAAAGTGTACAGAGAATCACGTTGGTGATCAGCACCCAGAGAAATGAAGTGCACGAAATAATGATGAAGTGCGTAAGAAATTCGAACAAATTAGCTTTTAGGGTTGTGTTAAAAACAGAAAGTGGCAAGGAGTATAATCAGCAAGGAGCAAAGGAGTTAAAGCAGTACGTTATACACAGCCGATAACTGAAGACTGAGAAAATTATGAATTGCAAATTACGGCTATATTTCAATTACTTAAATCAAATGGTATGCTATTGATATAAAAATGAACGGACACGGGGGGGGATATAAAATGATGTGAAATCAATAAAAAAGTAGTAAGAGAAGGAAGAAATATGAAACAATTGGCGTTATGGTGCAGGAAAAGTACAAAAGAAATTCAATGAAGCAAGTGGTTTGTGGTAGTATTATGCTAGAGTTTTGTTGTGCACTTTATATATGTAGCTTAGGGCGGGTCGCTTTACAAATCGCTTCATTGCTTCTGTGAAATCGTATTCTGGGGATGAAAATAAGAACTTTGGCCGAAGGAACCAAACCTCTAAAACGAATTCGGATGTCCCCCCCCCCCCCCCCCCCACCCTCCAATTTGGGTCGAACTTTTGGGTAGGGGCAAATTTTTGAATAAATCCTCCCACTTTGACCCATTTAGAGTGCCAATCGAGGTCCAAATGTATTTATGTTTATAAATGTTTGTATGTGACTCCCAAGGTGGTTTCCAGGGTGTGCCCCCCACTGGCATCGGTGGGTCGGGGCCTCCAAAGTTTTTAGTGGGGGTCGGTCATATATTTGGACTCGATTTGAGGCACGCTAAAATGGTCAGTGCTTTTTCAAATTTGCCCCAACCCAAAAGTTTCGAACCCCAAATTGGGGGGGGGGGGGGGGGGGGGGGGGGGGGGGGGGGGGGCATTAAAATTCTATTAGAGGTTTGGTTCTTCGGAAAAGTTTCTTATTTTGATCCCTAGAATATGATCTTCACAGAGCAATGGCGATTTTATTGCCTCCCCAAAAATCGACCCGCCTAATGTAGTATATATGTCATACATCTGTTTGTATGCTTGTATGTTTGTTTGTAATCACCAATAGAGGTAGGGCTTCTCACGCTCAATATTCACGAATTTGATAGGATCCAAACGAACCACGTTGTAAATGTAAACCATTTCGGATGGCCATTTTCGCTAACGGCGCAACACCATAATCCTCAAAGAATAAGAGGGGAGGGGATAACAGAGACATTAGACATCAATAATATGCGATATTTAGATTGGATTAGACCAATTTATTTATCGTTTTACAATTTTTACGGTAAAGAATTTTATTTTCTTAATTGGGTGTAACTTGATTTATTAAAAGATCAAAGAAACTGTTGCTTTTTGAAACTTAAAACTGTCCTTTTTTAATTTGAACAAAAAATTGTCAGTCGCGTTGTTGAGCGTGTAGTAATCGTATTACTTTGGAATATTCTCAAGAGATAGCAGTTTTTTAAATTTTACTTTATATAAGAATTTAGGGAAATTTGGAACAGCGCGGCTTCAGGAGGGACAAAGCGACAACTTTTCGGATTTTTAATTCGTTTTCAAGCCTCTTCTTCGAGAGTGCACCCGCAACGGCGCACTCGCCTGAACGATTCGATCTTCTGTGTGCCTTAAGTCTTGGCCAGTGCCACGTCTTTTGTTTTTGTAGCAACTTCTTCAATAGATATAGCCCAATTTACTAGAATAGTTATTACAAGTCCGTCCTGATGACGCGTTGTTTCATGTTTAACCCAAATTATTTTTTAAAGGAAAAACATGCTTAACTAAAGGATAATGATGGAAAAGGAAACTTGTTTTTTATTTCCAAAAGGCGTGTTTATTTTCTGCAAGCAGGCTTAAACTTCATTAAACACTGTTAGTGAGAATAATTTGCCTCCCCTTTACTCCAAGCCTTACTATTCGCGAAAACGGCATGTTGCTTTGAGGTTATTACACTTCAAATTCAAATGTTGATGTAGCTTTGCCGTGACTTCAACCAAGACCCCTGGTGTGGGTCGTATTCAAATATACGAAGGAAAAATGGTAATGGCTCATAGCGGAGGCCCGTCGCTCGACGGTTATTTCCTAAACCGACGAGTTCGATAGACCAAGTGCAAAACTACTTCAATTGGTTGTTTGCAATCTTAATTAGATTTTTGTTGTTTACTAGAAATAGTCTGCGTACTGGACGCAAAGTCTGTAATAACACCACGTTACCTCAATATCAACTGATGTGAAGTTTCTTGGTGGGATGTTTTCATTAACTTTTTGCATATCAGTTAAATGCAATGTTACTTGTGGCTATGTTGAAAATCTTGTTATGTTTATTGCAACCTGTTGCTGTTGCAATCACAACCAGAATATTTACGAAATGCTGCAGCTGTGGGGTTTAAGCACCCGCCAAGCTCCGTACTAATAGTTTTCTATAACTAGTCCAGAGGGTCGGAAAAATTTTTTTTGAAGACCCGCCCACAAAACCTTCTGCGTGTGGATCCAACTCAACTCTTACGACAGGAATGCTTTATCGCAGTATAATTTTAAGTCGCTGGTTCAGTTATATTCTGCCCTCAAAAAGCTTACGCCACTAAGATACTAAATGAGTCAAGTTAATCTTTGACGCAATTTTTTGTACGCTCCATTGGTTTTCTGATAGATCGGGGCGTACTTTTTGCCACTAATATATTTTGAATATGTAACTAGCGAACTTCGAAGTCAATGCATTTCGGAATATCATTTTATTTTGTCGCTTTTAAAAGTATTGCGTAGCACAGAATTCAAAAAATCACGACTGAAGACAAACTGTAAAATATCAGAGAATGGGAACGATATAGCCTGATGCGTACATTGTACCCTATAATCTGAAACACTTCTTCCAGAATCCTTCGACTTCTCACCGCCCGCAATACAATCAAAACCTCTCATATCAGTTTACTAAATCATAAAGTGATTGAAAGAACAAAATTTGGCAATTAACCCGAAGCTGGGAAAAATCATTTGGGTCATACCACCTGTATGAGATGAGCAAGCCTGATGGTCCAAGAATCAACACTCACAGCCAACAGCTGTGGTCTCATTGGGAGATTCGCTTTGAATTAATTGACGCTTAATAAAATGCCTACGTAAACATACAATCTCAATTCCATCGAAGAGTTTCCTAACCATTTACGGCCAAATCGTTCAGCTTTACATTGCTACCATAATTTAATTTGTACTTAACCGTTTAAAAACGATTATGGACGTCAAAAACAAGGCGCGCAGTCCGTTTTCTTTTTCTCTGATAACTTGCGCCACAACACAGGATTTTAAATCGTTTTACACTGGTCCCTCCAGCACGAGCTCGCCCTCTACCTCTGCGTCCAGACGGCTGGGTCCGATGAAACACTTTCTTAGTCACGGAGCATCATCTGTCATTCGCAACACTGGCCTAGCAGCGTCAGCCGCTGCGTTTTAATTCGCTGGACTATGTTGATGTCTGCATATAAGCTCGTACAGCTCGTCATTGAATCTTCTCGGACTCGCCGTCGCCAACGCGTAGGTCCGTAAATCTTTCGAAGAACTTTCTCTCGAACACTCCATATAGCGCCTCATCTGCTGTTGTCATGGTCCATGCGTCTGCGTATAGCAGGACGGTGTACGATAGTGACTTGTAGAGCATGATTTTCGTGCCGAGAGAGGACATTTAACTTTTCAATGCCTACCTAGTCCAGTAGCATTTATTGTCTGGGATTTCAGAATTCATTTTGTTGCTTGTGGCTAATGCCTGTTCCCAGATAAACGAATCTTTTACAATATTCGAAATTGTTATGACTGCCAACCACGTGGCGGTGGTGTGCAGAATGCAAATGGGCTGACTCTTGCTCAATGCAGCAGGTCTTTTCGCTTTTAATTCTCATTCAACCACCAAACCCCATATTTTTTCCGTACCTTTTTTCAGTTTGGAGTAAGACCGACTTCGGCCTGTGTTCAGATCGGTGGACATCATGTCATTCAGTAATGCGCCAGGAAATTCAGAGACTTAAAATAAAAACTTTCGAATTGTTTGTAAATTCCCATTTTTTGATATTAAATGCATAGATTCATTTACAAAATTTTATGAGAAATTTTACCTTGAACTAAAATAAAAAAATTAATTGACGGTAATTTAAAAATTTGATAATAAAGATTTTCGTTTCCGCTACTGCACATTCAATGCTCTTTACTGTGCCTTGTGAAAATAGCGACTAAAAGTTCTTGCATTTCTCCCATTATCACTGCTTCCTTAAGGGTTTCACACCACATTTCTCAATTCCAATTTCCGTGTTCAATTTTTATTTCCATTCATTTTAAATTCACATTCACATGTCAAAATCATTCTCGTCTTCCTGGGAACTATTTTTGACGCGTTGTTGACATTAAATATGCGCTAAGGGCGAACGAATTTTTTTCACTGCAAAAAAAAAAAATCCAAAACACAAAGCAAAGCAACACAGTAACAAAATTGGTTGACGAAAAAACAAAAATTTTTTCCTGAAGAAAACTGTTATTAGCTAAAGTGAAGCTGCTAGGCTTGTTTCTGGTGCAGAATATTGATTTATTGCATCTTTATTTTGTGTATTCATTTTCTAACATTTTGCTAAAATAGCACGCTGTGCTCTGAGGCATCCATAATAGAGTTGGGATAATTTTGCTTTTGACCAATTATTAGTGAAATGCGTTGCATGGGAATTTTTGTCAAAACCTTTTAACTAAGCCGATTCAAAAAAGAGAACAAACAACTAAAGCTTTTTGTTTTTCTAATATTTCTATGTAACTGTTCATTGTTAACAAGTTTTCACATTCATATTGTCATCATAGTTACGGCCACATGCACCCACAGCACACACACGCTCACTGATGTACACACATTGCGATCCGCAGGGAATTTTCATGAGCGCTTTTTCTTTCCAACACCAAACTTTGCAATATTTTGGATATTTCAATGTGAAAGTATACACCAAAACAAAGTTGTGAGACATCTATGCTTATGTAAATTTTTAACATATGTAAATTTGTACAATAACAAAATGCCCAAATCGCTCAGCTGCAAGTAGGAAAAAATAACGAAAAAACGGTTTTGGACATGTTGCATGCGTCAAACCAATTGAAATATAAGCAATGAAAATTTGAAATTGGCAGCGCAGCAATTCTCCGTGTGCGGTTAGACGAGTCTGTGTGAAACAAAAAATATGAATAAACAAGTAAGGAAGGCTAGTTCGGGGTGTAACCGAATCTACATACTCATTGGAGCTGTGGATACAAAGTAAGGGAACTCACCATTTGTAAAAGAACCTAGGGTAACCCTGTAATGTGTTTGTATGACATGTGTATCACATGGAAGGTATTAAAGAGTATTTTTAAGAGGAAGTGGGCCATAGTTCTATAGATGGACGCCATTAGGGATATCGCATAAAGGTGGACCAGGCTGACTCTAGAATTTGTTTGTACGATATGGGTATCAAATGAAAGGGTTATGATATTTTAAAAGTTCTATAGTGGACGGCTTTTCGAAATATCGCCATAAGGGGACCAGGGGGACTAGAATTTGTTTGTACGATTGTTACAAAACTGAAAGGTGTTACATGTTTTAAAGGGAGTGGCCTTAGTTCTATGGGGAAAACGCCTTTTCGGATATCGCCATAAAGATGGACCAGGGTGACTTAGAATTGTTTGTAGATATGGTATCAAATGAAAGGTGTTAATGAGTATTTTTAAAAGGGCGTGGGCCTTAGTTCTATAGGTGGACGCCTTTTCGAGATATCGCCATAAAGTGGAACCAGGGGTGACTCTAGAATTTGTTTGTACGATATGGGTATCAAATGAAAGGTGTTAATGAGTATTTTAAAAGGGCGTGGGCCTTAGTTCTATAGGTGGATGCCTTTTCGAGATATCGCCATAAAGGTGGACCAGGGTGACTCTAGAATTTGTTTGTACGATATGGGTATCAAATGAAAGGTGTTAATGAGTATTTTAAAAGGGCGTGGGCCTTAGTTCTATAGGTGGACGCCTTTTCGAGATATCGCCATAAGGTGGACCAGGGGTGACTCTAGAATTTGTTTGTACTATATGGGTATCAAATGAAAGGTGTTAATGAGTATTTTAAAAGGGCGTGGGCCTTAGTCTATAGGTGGAGCCTTTTCGAGATATCGCCATAAAGGTGGACCAGGGGTGACTCTAGAATTTGTTTGTACGATATGGGTATCAAATGAAAGGTGTTAATGAGTATTTTAAAAGGGCGTGGCCTTAGTTCTATAGGTGGACGCCTTTTCGAGATATCGCCATAAAGGTGGACCAGGGGTGACTCTAGAATTTGTTTGTACGATATGGGTATCAAATGAAAGGTGTTAATGAGTATTTTAAAAGGGCGTGGGCCTTAGTTCTATATGTGGAGGCCTTTTCGAGATATCGCCATAAACGTGGACCAGGGGTGACTCTAGAATTTGTTTGTACGATATGGGTATCAAATGAAAGGTGTTAATGAGTATTTTAAAAGGGCGTGGGCCTTAGTTCTATAGGTGGACGCCTTTTCGAGATATCGCCATAAAGGTGGACCAGGGGTGACTCTAGAATTTGTTTGTACGATATGGGTATCAAATGAAAGGTGTTTAATGAGTATTTTAAAAGGGCGTGGGCCTTAGTTCTATATGTGACGCCTTTTCGAGATATCGCCATAACGTGGACCAGGGGTGACTCTAGAATTTGTTTGTACGATATGGGTATCAAATGAAAGGTGTTAATGAGTATTTTAAAAGGGCGTGGGCCTTAGTTCTATAGTGGACGCCTTTCGAGATATCGCCATAAAGTGGACCAGGGGTGACTCTAGAATTTGTTTGTACGATATGGGTATCAAATGAAAGGTGTTAATGAGTATTTTAAAAGGGCGTGGGCCTTAGTTCTATAGGTGGACGCCTTTTCGAGATATCGCCATAAAGGTGGACCAGGGGTGACTCTAGAATTTGTTTGTACGATATGGGTATCAAATGAAAGGTGTTAATGAGTATTTTAAAAGGGCGTGGGCCTTAGTTCTATAGGTGGACGCCTTTTCGAGATATCGCCATAAAGGTGGACCAGGGTGACTCTAGAATTTGTTTGTACGATATGGGTATCAAATGAAAGGTGTTAATGAGTATTTTAAAAGGGCGTGGGCCTTAGTTCTATAGGTGGACGCCTTTTCGAGATATCGCCATAAAGGTGGACCAGGGGTGACTCTAGAATTTGTTTGTACGATATGGGTATCAAATGAAAGGTGTTAATGAGTATTTTAAAAGGGCGTGGCCTTAGTTCTATAGTGGACGCCTTTTCGAGATATCGCCATAAACGTGGACCAGGGGTGACTCTAGAATTTGTTTGTACGATACGAGTATCAAATGAAAGGTGTTAATGAGTATTTTAAGAGGGCGTGGGCCTTAGTTCTATAGGTGGACGCCTTTTAGAGATATCGCCATAAAGGTGGACCAAGGGTGACTCTAGAATTTGTTTGTACGATATGGGTATCAAATGAAAGGTGTTAATGAGTATTTTAAAAGGGCGTGGACCTTAGTTCTATGGGTGGACGCCTTTTCGGGATATCGCCATAAGCGTGGACCAGGGGTGACTCTAGAATTTGTTTGTACGATACGAGTATCAAATGAAAGGTGTTAATGAGTATTTTAAGAGGGCGTGGGCCTTAGTTCTATAGGTGGACGCCTTTTAGAGATATCGCCATAAAGGTGGACCAAGGGTGACTCTAGAATTTGTTTGTTGTACGATATGGGTATCAAATGAAAGGTGTTAATGAGTATTTTAAAAGGGCGTGGACCTTAGTTCTATGGGTGGACGCCTTTTCGGGATATCGCCATAAGCGTGGACCAGGGGTGACTCTAGAATTTGTTTGTACGATACGAGTATCAAATGAAAGGTGTTAATGAGTATTTTAAGAGGGCGTGGGCCTTAGTTCTATAGGTGGACGCCTTTTAGAGATATCGCCATAAGGGTGAACCAGGGGTGACTCTAGAATTTGTTTGTACTATATGGGTATCAAATGAAAGGTGTTAATGAGTATTTTAAAAGGGCGTGGGCCTTAGTTCTATATGTGGACGCCTTTTCGAGATATCGCCATAAAGATGGACCCAGGGGTGACTCTAGAATTTGTTTGTACGATACGAGTATCAAATGAAAGGTGTTAATGATTATTTTAAAAGGGCGTGGGCCTTAGTTCTATATGTGGACGCCTTTTCGAGATATCGCCATAAAGGTGGGACCAGGGGTGACTCTAGAATTTGTTTGTACGATATGGTATCAAATGAAAGGTGTTAATGAGTATTTTAAAAGGAGTGGGCCTTAGTTCTATAGTGGAGCCTTTTCGAGATATCGCCATAAAGTGGGCCAGGGTGACTCTAGAATTTTTTTGTACGATATGGGTATCAAATGAAAGGTGTTAATGAGTATTTTAAAAGGAGTGGGCCTTAGTTCTATATGTGGACGCCTTTTCGAGATATCGCCATAAAGATGGACCAGGGGTGACTCTAGAATTTGTTTGTACGATACGAGTATCAAATGAAAGGTGTTAATGAGTATTTTAAGAGGGCGTGGGCCTTAGTTCTATAGGTGGACGCCTTTTAGAGGTATCGCCATAAAGGTGGACCAAGGGTGACTCTAGAATTTGTTTGTACGATATGGGTATCAAATGAAAGGTGTTAATGAGTATTTTAAAAGGGCGTGGCTCTTAGTTCTATATGTGGACGCCTTTTCGAAATATCGCCATAAAGGTGGACCAGGGGTGACTCTAGAATTTGTTTGTACGATATGGGTATCAAATGAAAGGTATTAATGAGTATTTTAAAACGGAGTGGGCCTTAGTTCTATAGGTGGATGCCTTTTCGAGATATCGCCATAAAGGTGGGCCAGGGGTGACTCTAGAATTTTTTTGTACGATATGGGTATCAAATGAAAGGTGTTAATGAGTATTTTAAAAAGGAGTGGGCCTTAGTTCTATATGTGGACGCCTCTTCGAGATATCGCCATAAAGATGGATCAGGGGTGACTCTAGAATTTGTTTGTACGATATGAGTATCAAATGAAAGGTGTTAATGAGTATTTTAATAGGGCGTGGGCCTTAGTTCTATATGTGGACGCTTCTTCGAGATATCGCCATAAAGGTGGACCAGGTGTGACTCTAGAATTTATTTGTACGATATGAGTATCAAATGAAAGGTGTTAATGAGTATTTTAAGAGGGCGTGGGCCTTAGTTCTATATGTGGACGCCTTTTCGAGATATCGCCATAAAGATGGACCAGGGGTGACTCTAGAATTTGTTTGTACGATACGGGTATCAAATTAAAGGTATTATGAGGGTTTTAAAAGGGAGTGGCCCTTAGTTGTATATGTGAAGGCGTTTTCGAGATATCGACCAAAATGTGGACCAGGGTGATCCAGAATATCATATATCGGGTACCGCTAATTTATTTATATATGTAATACCACGAACAGTATTCCTTCCAGATTCCAAAGGCTTTTGATTTCGCCCTGCAAAACTTTTTCATTTTCTTCTACTTAATATGGTAGGTGTCACACCCATTCTACCAAGTTTTTTTCTAAAGCTATATTTTGTGTCAATAGACCAATACAATTACCATGTTTCATCATTTTTTCGTATTTGGTATATAATTATGGCATTTTTTTCATTTTTCGTAATTTTCGCTATCGAAAAAGTGGGCGTGGTCATAGTCAGATTGCCATTTTTTACACCAATACAAAGTGAGTTAAGATAAGTACGTGAACTGAGTATAGTAAAGATATATCGATTTTTGCTCAAGTTATCGTGTTAACGGCCGAGCGGAAGGACAGACGGTCGACTGTGTATAAAAACTGGGCGTGGCTTCAACCGATTTCACAGAAAACAGTTATCGTCCTAGATTCTAAGCCTCTACCAAATTTCATAAGGATTGGTAAATTTTTGTTCGAATTATGGCATTAAAAGTATCCTAGACAAATTAAATGAAAAAGGGCGGAGCCACGCCCATTTTGAAATTTTCTTTTATTTTTGTATTTTGTTGCACCATATCATTACTGGAGTTGAATGTTGACATAATTTACTTATATACTGTAAAGATATTAACTTTTCTTTTAAAATTTGAATTTAAAAAAAAATTTAAAAGTGGGCGTGGTCGTTCTCCGATTTTGCTAATTTTTATTAAGAGAGTAACGTTCCTGCCAAATTTCATCATGATATCTTCAACGACTTCCAAATTACAGCTTGCAAAACTTCTAAATTACCTTCTTTTAAAAGTGGGCTGTGCCACGCCCATTGTCCAACATTTTACTAGTTTTATATTCTGCGTTATAATTTCAATTCACCTGCCAATTTTCATCGCTTAATCCGTATTTGGTAATGAATTATCGCACTTTTTCGATTTTTCGAAAGTTTCGATATCGTTCATTTTAAATAGCGATCTGAGATGAGTGCCCAGAAACCTAAATACCAAATCTCATCAAGATACCTCAAAATTTACGGACGGACGGACGGACGGACATGACTCAATCGAATTTTTTTTCGATACTGATGATTTTGATATATGGAAGTCTATATCTATCTCGATTCCTTTATACCTGTACAACCAACCGTTATCCAATCAAAATTAATATACTCTGTGAGCTTTGCTCAACTGAGTATAAAAATCGTTGTAGTTGATAGAAATTGTGTGACAATATGCAACTTCGTCAAAAACGACTTCTACGTTTGTTGGGGAGAAGGGCAAGTTGGATGCGCAATGAAATGAAAATGTATGAAAAAATGAAAAGTTTGCCACTGATGATACATTCGAAAAGTTCAAAAGTTATTTGCATATTTTTTTTCTGATGAAAATCACAAAATTAAAAATCATCTTCTCTTGCAAGAGTAAGGTTGCCCTTCTTACTTTAAAGAGAACTTTTTGAAAATAAATTATATCAAAGAAGTTCAGAAAACAGGAATGGGAGTTGAATGTTTAAAATATATTTAAATAATAATTAGTATTTATATATATACAAATAGAGTATGCATGTTATGCTGTATTTGGGGATCACTTTGGGATTGCTTTTTGGATTATTTCGGCACATTTTCTGGATTGTTCTTAGGGGCATCCCACTCAGAACTTCGTAACATGTCAGTAAATGTCCCGAATGAGTCTCGAAATGATTCAGAAATTTTACCTAAATAATCCTGAAGTGACGTTGGAAATCGGTGTTGAAATAATCTCGAAGTAAAATAGTACTGAAGTGATTCTGTAATGGTACTAAATTGGTCTTTAAGTAGTCTCGAAATGATTCTTAAAATAATACCGTATAGATCTTGTAACGGTATTAAATGGTTTCGAAATAGTTTCGAAATGATCCACAAGACGTCCCAAAATGCAAACAAAATTAATATCGAAGCAATCCTGGAAAATTTTATTCTTTGGTATTTCTCCTGTACCGCAAAATTGAGATTTTTTTCGACCACATTCAGAAGATGTATATACAGACAAATATTTTTCTGTTAAATCATCCCTTGGGTCAAATGTCAGCCCATGCCAATTATGGTTACATTTCATATGTACAGTTACAAAAAATACGTAAGCTAGAGAATTGTAAAATTATAGTAACAAAAGTGGCCAAGGGTTACACAATAAATGTGCCCGTAGCGAACCTAAACTGATATAGAGTACAGATTGGACCATAAATCATAAACTTACATTTCCTTTTTGTGATTTTTGTGAGGCGTGCATATAAGAAGTAGATATTGATTTATGATTTTCATATTCGCTAAAACACACTTTGGCAAAAACAATTCGAAATGAGCAGAAAGAAGTAACAAACACGCACGCACTCATACACACACAAACACACACTCATATACAAACGTTTATGTAAAATGAAAATGAATTCAATGCTATGCACATGGCTTGACTTTGTGCATGAGGTCGCTCTATAAAAATCTAGGTAGGTATTCGTGTAAGTAATATAGCCTCCTTCTAAGTCCTCTTGCACTGCAGATTTCAATTATGTCTCTTCTGAAAAGTATGAAAGTTGTAAAGCCATATGCTGCTCAGTTTCGCATGAAAAATTTGCAAATAAGGAAACTAGCGGTTGTGTAGCATACTTACAGGCGTTGCGGCTAAAGCAAAGCATTTGAGCAATGTAAGTATTCATACGCTTTAATGCAATTTATTTTATCTATATCATTCTAATACTAAGAATCTTCAACCGCATACCATACAGGAAATGACATTTCGCTTTTGAGAACTTATTTACAGACATATTTTTATTTAAATATTTCCCTTATATTTATTTGCGATTAGATGAGGAGTTGAGTGCTTAGGTTCGGTAAGAATAGCAGCGTTCAAGCTAGCAATATTTTCTAAAATAAGAACACACATCAAGCTCCGATGAAAAGCCACTGATGACGACCACTACAAACGTTTAAAGGAGTATGATTTGAAAAACGTGCTGTTGGAATATCCCTCCTCTTTATGGGAGTAGTATAGAAGCCCAGTTGGTTGATGTTCAGCTATCCAAGTAATGCTAGGACGAATAAGCAAAGAAGACAATTTAAATTTGTGGCATTTACTGGAGCCCATACAAATGAGCGCAGTTTCAACATCGGATTCTTGGTGGGAGAGATACTGTGTTGAGCCTCTTCGTCATACATAACATAGTCCAGCGAATTTAAACGCAGCGATTACGCTCGCTAAACTATGTTTTGGAACAAAAGAAGATGCTCCGGCTAAGAAGTATTTTTTCGGAACCCGCCTATGGAAGCAGAGGAAGAGGGCGGCCACCACTCCGCTGGAAGGGCCTAGTGGAAAACGATTTTAGTGCCTTTGGTTTGCAAATTGACGTCAGTAAACTGAGCGATGAAGCGACTGGAAAAACCGTTTGAAAAGGTTGAGCGTCAGTTAAGTAAATAAATAAGCTGTTTCCTCCACAAGCGAATTGATTTGGGCCAGCACGGATGAATCACTTGTAACGATAAAATCTTTCCAGGCCTGTGATTCTATTTCATATATCTCATCTGCATCTTCTTTATAACATGTGAGTCATCCACATTAGTCTTATGATCCTGATATAAGGCTGGGAATGATAAACGGTGTCGAGAGAAGATGGAGAAGGAGGTTAAACGATAACCGCCACACTACTACTTGAAATCAGAACAAGAGGGATATCTCCACTGCGTTGGCAGACAAAGGAGAAGTAAGACTTGATCTGACCTACTTTTCCTAACTAGAGTCAATTATTTTGAAATACGGATAGTTTGCTCAACTTGGTATGCCACGCCTAGGCGGTTGGTGTCTGATTGAGCTCATATCTGAATAATCATGTATGCACATAGTTCATACTAGAGATATACGACGCCGATAAACGCCGCCGCCGCCGCCGATTAGGGTCGTTTTTTGCACGCCGCTGCCGAATGTCAAAAATATAGGAGCGGCGGCGGCGGCGGCGGCGTCCGACGCCTTACTATATTTTCTACTCGCTCAAGACTGTTTAGGCCATTAATTGTTCATGTCGGATATGGTCGAAAGTGGTATCAACAGATGCGCATCACTGCCAGTTATAAGAAACTAATTGCGAAATTTAACTCTTTCTAACTGTTCGAAAGTTATTTAAAAAAACAAGCGTTTTCGATGTCAGCTTAACACGGACTTTGCATCACCCATTTCACCAGGTTATTAAAACAAAACACTAAAAGAAAAGTTATATAATAAACTAGCAGAGTACCGGACGTCGTTCGGGTATAAATAAAAGCAGTACTATATAATAGACTAATATATTAGACTAATCCCAACTCCCATTTGTACGGGAGATGCCACGCCCCTTTTTCGCTATCTCCAATATTTTCCGAGGTGGCAGGGATTAGTCTTATATACCTCCTCACCTAATTTCAGTCGTCTAGCCTTAATACTTTCAGATATATTGACTACGAAAAATTCCAGTTGTATGGGAGGTGCCACGCCCCCTTGTCGAAAACTTTTTTTATATAGCCTACCATAGATTGACGCACTCAGGGTATGTCGTGGCAAAATTTCGTTCGATTCCATTCTGCGGTTTAGGCTGCAAGTTCAAACATACATACAGACATACTTTCACAAATATATAGTAGAGTATATGCTCACTTTGCATATCAAAAAATTAATAATGAACAATGAGTTCAAATAAAATGACCCAAGGCGTTTCAAATTGTTTTCAAATTGCCCTCAAGTTGTTAAAAAGGCAAAAATTATTTATATTGCGATTGGCTGAAATATTAAGCAAATCAGTGATGCAAAATCCTTTAGTAGGTTCTAAGGGCATAAACACTCCTTTGAACTGATTCTTACCTCATACTTAAGTTGAGGATATATGAACGAATGAGAAGGTTTTGAAAAATCATTTGGGCTTACATTCAAAAATCTGTTGTTTATTTTGCGAAACTATAAAATAGCGTCTGAGATGTTAATTTTAATTTTCTCACTTCATCCTTCAACACCCAAGTCTCCCGGTTTGACATAAAGTTGGCGGCCCTATCCAAAACTAGTCCCTTAGAGTGAATCACATTGATTATAGCCTATCAACCAAGTTTAAATATCACCTACACGTTACGGCTCCTTTTACAATGTGAATACGTAGGCACATATATTTACCAAATCAGGCTTTGTCCTTCGCAAGAACACTCATAGTGGTGAAGCAAAAAGCTTTCCCAAGACAGTCGAACTAATGACTGTGTGTGCTATTACCCTAACGTAGTGGACCATCGAACTAGTCTGAAAACTGAAGCTTCGCGGTCAGCCATAATGAACTCT
This sequence comes from Eurosta solidaginis, assembly GCA_029619165.1. Taxonomy (NCBI): domain Eukaryota; kingdom Metazoa; phylum Arthropoda; class Insecta; order Diptera; family Tephritidae; genus Eurosta; species Eurosta solidaginis. The sequence continues at coordinate 16,936 of JARSSU010010182.1, read as the reverse complement.
TATATCATAAGGCCGGAAAACAGTAGTAAATATCTTTCAACTTAAAATCGGTGTACTTTCATTCTAAAATATCGTTTTGATTTAACGAAGACTTTTGAAATCAATCATGTGAACACAAACATTTGCAAACTTTGGTCTACATTTTAAAAATTTTATCCAGAGTCTTGTAAAATTATAATTATGTAGATGCGCTGAGTATTTTACGATTTTCACCGATTACGCAATGACTTCCACTTAGATTGCTTATGAATTCGAAGGTGGCGTCCTTATCCGAATAGTCACTCCCTAATGTTTCAAGGTGTTTCTCTGGTGTAGCGCGACAAAAGCATCCATTTGAAAGCCTTCGGTGCTACACCTAGAGCTTCTAGGAAAGTGACGTCGACGAAGGTATGAGTTCGAAGTCGCAGTCCTATAACTGGCATATGATGTGAGGGTCAGGAGGCTTGGTAGCGACTGGTGGTCGGGATTGCTATTGTTCGCACATCGGGAATTGTAGCTCTTAAAAACAGCCGAAAACTGGAGGCGCCCTGTGCCACGAGAGTCATGAGTATTAATAGACCATTAATAGTAACCGTAAGTCGCCTTTGTGCGTTACCGCAAAGGAGACACAAATGATTTTAAGAAATAGTGTTCGCGAAGATTATAAGGAGTTAACCCTAGGCGAAACTACGCTTTGCACGAGATATGCAAACAAAAGTGTGGCTATTTTATGTATCTCTATTTCTTTTCAGCAGACGCAGCACTACCAATTCGAAAGACCCAATTCGAAAGACCGGGGTTAGGTTCGAAGCCTCTCTGGAGTAAGTGAAGGAGGGGCAATCCCTCTACGTGGTGTGATGGTAGCGTGCTCCGCCTACCACACCGTATGCCCTGGGTTCAAACCCCGGGCAAAGCAACATCAAAATTTTGAAATACGGTTTTTCAATTAGAAGAAAATTTTTCTAAGAGGGGTCGCCCCTCGGCAGTGTCTGGCCAGCGCTCCGGTGTATTTCTGCCATGAAAAGCTCTCAGTGAAAACTCATCTGCCTTGCAGACACCGTTCGGAGTCGGCATAAATCATGTAGGTCCCGTCCGGCCTATTTGTAGGGCAAATCAAGAGGAGCACGACGCAAATTGGAAGAGAAGCTCGGCCTTAGATCTCTTCGGAGGTTATCGCGCCTTACATTTATTTTTATTTTTTTCCGAAATGGCCAACACGTTGATTTCATTAAATACATACAAACAAATCCTTTCCTAAGTACTATTTTTTAAATAGAAATATGAAGCTTTTTAAAGTAAGAATATAATAGAGCCTACGCCGCCGCCGCCGATAAAGTGATCGGCGTAAACCTCTAGTTCATACAATGTTCACAAAGTTCAAAGGTTCACATGAAGATATCTGTATGCCCACATAACGTGAGCAAAAATGTTTACACAACAAAACTTTCAAAGAATAGTTGGGACGATAAAACCTAAGAACATAGAAAAATCTAGTCGGCAGTCACGTAAAGACTTTTTATAAAATGAGCGGATATTTTCTACAACGCTTAGGCGAAAATAGATGGAAATGAGATACTGAAAATTTTAGTACAGAAAACGTCTATTTCATTTATTTCAACGTTACGCCTATTGTTATGCAAGCAATTAAGCTTAAACAACGCCTTTACAGATCGTTGCACACGTTTTATGTTCACTTTTATTGACTGAAGGAAAAATTCACTTATACATCGATCAACTGACTAATCCATAAAAACGTCAAACACACATCCACATAAATATGTATATACACACAAAGAAACACGAAAAACACACATACACACAGATATGTACATCTCACTGCACATTTGCTACTCGATTTTCGCTTGAATCTTTCGCACACATAAAGTGGCGAAAAAAATGAAATAAAAAAAAAGAAAATAATAAAAACATTTAGCCACATGATGATGTAATAAAACAAGAGAGAACGTAGAAGTAGTAAATACGTTAATAGATATACAAATGCAGCGAGTTATTTTCGATGGCTTATTTTTGTTGCAGATAGAGAAATAATATAGAAAATAGTGAGAGCGCCACGTAGTAATGACTGAGTCACTACGATGTTCGTTTATGCAATAAAAAACACCTTTTCTTCAGCTATAGCTGGTCACGTCACGAAGGGACGTAGCTGAATTTCGGCTTAAGTCGAAAGGAAATTATTTAGACAAAAATATAAATCGTAGCCTAGATTGTTATAGGGACTGTGGTGTTGACTGTTCCTCTCCCTGTGTTATGCTTTGTGGAAAATTTGTCTTTTCTGCAGGTCTTTCTTCTAAATTCGACTTGATTGTGACCTTCAAAGACGGGTTACAAAGGGCTCACGCTAGCATGAGTAACTTCCATGTATGTGCAACCCACTCAAAGCTAGTAAAGAATGCCATTTTTTACTGAAGTTCGGCTCTTACAACCAATACAGTGCTCAACATTTTTTTTTCTCACACTTGATCAATCCGCATAACTTTCAAGCAGTTTTTATCTCTTGCTCTCACTTACCTTCTATCCCCCTTTTCCTTATATTTTATTCCTTCTGCCTGTCTCCTTTTCTGCGTCTCTTTCTCTCTCTCCTTCTTTTCCCTCACCACTTTTAAGCTCCATCTATCCATATCTCTCTATATTCGTCTAACTCTATATCTTTCCCCTTCGCTTTTTTCTCTTCTCTCTAGTTATTCTCCGTCACTTTTTCCAGGTCCCAGTCCCAGTCCCAGTCCCTAACCCAGTCCCAGTCCCTAACCCAGTCCCAGTCCCAATCCCAGTCCAAGTACCAGGGGCTGCTCCATTTCTTAAAAAAAGTGTCATAAATACTAATCTAGGCAGAAGGCTACCTATATGCCCGATTTCAGATAAATCGAAGCAAGAACAGAACTGGTTCGATAAGATCGGTCCTGGTCCTCTTCCCGGGTAAAAGGATCGTTAATGCTAATCTAGGCAAAGGGCTACTTATATACCAAATTTCAGGCAAGTCGAGCCGTGTATATAATTTGGTCAACTTCCCTGAAAGAAATTTCACAGGAACGCTATCCTGTTTTCAAGCTGGATCAAAACTGCAGACGATGTGCGAATTTGATTAAAATCGGTTGAGTAGCTTAGGAGTCCATCGAGGACAAACAACGTAACATGAAATTTATACATATTAAGATTACAACTGGGAAACAGCCCCCACTTTTAATATATTTCTATAAATAAACGGCCTAAAAGAGGCAAGGCTTCAAAGGATACAGCAACGAACCCTCTTTTCTCCTTTCACATACGCCCATGATGATGTATTCTCTGTATGCAATTTTATGTACATACATACAAAGTAGCTATTTGATACTAGCACAAATTAACATTAATAATGCAGCATGGCATTACGTGGCATGACGTTAAATTGCGCCACAATAGCAAACGTAGCACGGAAGATAGAATAAAAGGCAAACAGAAACCTTGAAATTGTGCAAAGCAAACTACAGATATGCCGTTCGAGTAGCGTATAAATAAAATGTTAACATTCTTGTAAATTATTTTTTCAGTAAATAATAGATTAAGCTGTAGCGAGCGCATTGGCGAATAAAGTTATGTGAGCTTATAGTAGTTGGTACGTTAAACGAGCGACCAACCATAAATAAATGTGAAAACCATTTTGTGACGTGCAATCAATGGCTGACTTTTTTTTATTTTATCGCACTCAAACACCCCTTTCGCGCATTACTATGCCTGCAGCTTGAGCTGGTATTTCTGGTATAGGAGCAATCAAGTAATATGTAAATTTATGTTTAACTCACCGATCCTTTACGTCCCGGAAAACTAAAAAACACATCCGGTCCATTGCGATGCGGCATTTGTCGCAATACATTTAACAGCTTAGCAGAGTGACGTGGCCATTTACCATTCACCGCTTTCATGGTGCCAAAGAGTAGTTTGAGCTCTTTTACTGTGATGCTGTAGCTGGCCAACACACCCAACATTTCGATGAGCAAGTCTGTAAAAAAAGATATGTACATATACATATATTAGCTGAAGTGTGAGCAAAGATGGTAGTTAGATGTAAAATATTTTGCAATTAAAGAAATAGACAAAATGTTGCATGAATAATTACTTGCAACCGTTTTTCATATAACATTGAAATCGTTATCAAATCGACATGCGAATAAGTATACGAGGTAAGTTCAAAAAGTATCGCGAATTTTGTGTTTTTTTTTCAAAAATTATTTATTTATTCATGAATATCTATTTGGCCCCCTTCAAAGCAATCTCCATGAGATATTATGCACATGCGCCAACGGTTTTTCCAATCTGCGAAGCACTTCAAAAAATCATTTTTTATCCTGTACAATTCCTCCTTCGATGCCGTCCTTATTTCGTCCATAGTAGCATAGCGTCGTCCTTTCATGGCCCTCAGTTTAGGGAACAAGAAAAAGCCACAGGGGGCAAGATCTAGGGAATACGGTGGCTGCGGCATCATTAGTGTGTTGCTTTTAGCCAAAAAGTCGCGTCAAAATTGAGCAATTTTGATGCGAATTTCGCGGGGACCCGACTCATGCCCAAATCATTGATAAAAATCGAATGGCGGGAGCCAATCGATATGTCTAGGTCCTCAGCAACTTCTCTAACGGTGATTCGACGTATGGCCAATACCATTTTCTTCACTTCATCAATTTTTTCGTCTGTTGTTGAAGTGCTCGGGCGTCCAGCACGATCTTCTTCATTCACATTCTCTCTGCCTTCTGAGAGTATTTTGTACCATCGATAAACGTTGCTTCGGTCCAAAGAGCTTCTGCGTATACCACAGTCAACATTCGGAATGCATCGGCGCACTTAATTTCGCTTTTCACACAAAATATTATACAGGTTCTTTGATCCATTTTTGTTTTTTAATAGGTAAAAACCGTAGACGAGCCAAAAAACGTGCAACCAAAGCAGCTGTCAACAATTAAGTGAACATTCAAAATGGCCGAGCTTGTCCGCAAAAGTGAGAGACATGAGTACCAACATAACGGCACAAAAAAATCGAAATTCGAATATACGTAACCCGCGAAAATTCAAAATTCGCGATGCTTTTTGAACACAACTCGTAAAAAAAAATTAAGGCACGATAACCTCCGAAGAGATTATAGGCCGAGCTTCTGTCGTTGTTGCTGTTGTATTAACTATAAAGACACTCCCCGAAGGTTTGGAAAGCGTTATCAATGTTGATGGTCGTTTGCCGGATATAGATCCGGCACGTTCCGGTAACAAAGCATCATTAAGGTACTAGCCCGACCATCTCGGGAACAATTATATAACCACATTAAACCTTCTAGACCATCCCACCCTCCCCACCACCTAGTTCCATGAACAACTTGGGGTCGCCAGAGGCTCGGCCGTTAATGGAACAGGATTCGCCACGGATAGGTGAGGTTGACAATAAGGTTGGTGAAGCTATATATTGCGCTGGCAACCCCTTGCGCTGGCTTCTCTTCCAATTTTGCGTCGTACCCTTTTTGATCTTTCCTACCAACCAGCCGGACGGGACCTACTTGTTTTATGTTGACTTCGAACGGCATCTGCAAGGCAGATGAGTTTTCACTGAGAAGCTTTTCATGGCAGAAATACACTCGGAGTGCTTGCCAATAACTGTCGTGGGGCGACACCGCTAGAAAATGTTCTTCTGATGTAAAAATATCGGTTTCTGTAATTTTGATGTTGCTTTGACCGGAGGGTGAAGCCAGGATCTTTGGTGTGGTAGGCGGAGCATGGTAACTTCACACCACGGCGGCCGCCGCAAATAAGTATAATAATAATAATAATATGAATAAGCCAAAAATCGATCTTGGTATTTTCTTCCGGACAGTCTTACACGCCCAGACCGAGATACTTACTCCTCGTCCCCAAAACGGCTGGATAGCTAGCTTGATTATCCTACCCCGTCGTCCTCCATACAGCTGACACAATTGGGGCTGTCCAGTTTAATAAGGCGACATGGACTCCTATCGTATCTTACTTTTCTGCAAAACTATATTGCACCTGCTGACACCGTAAATACGGGGACAGGCGACCAAACAACGCAGCTTCAACTGCTGATTTCGTACAAGTCCACATGTTATTTGAAATCCTATCTACCAGTTATTAATACACTTTTCACTAATCCATTGGTTATTTGACTTCTGTCCTTTTACAGCGACCTGTTGATTACTGAATGATCCACTGCTTATTTGGATAGCGACTCACCGATCAATTAGCATCGGTTTAACATTCACTATCCATTGTTAATTTTTCATTGTTTCGTCGCTTTTTCTTTAATTTAAGATTAGCTATGATAGCGACTACCCTATCCATCTGTTATTCACCTTTTGTTTTGAACTAATCTCAGTCCTTTTGGACATCCCCAAAACGGTTAGAGATATACCAGTTATTTGGTTATCGACTCACCGATCCACATCGGCTCACCATTCATTGTAAGTTTACATCGGCTTACTGTTTGTCGGATCCCGGAATTTGTTTGACGCCGCTTCTTGCCTGCTGACCTCCTCCCCCATCAATGTCCATGTTTGAATAGGAAAGAAACTCGCTTCCTTCTCAAGCTAAAAAAAATGTAGTGAGAATTCTAACATGTGTCATCACAGATCATTGCACTACTGCAAACTCTGTTAGTAGCGTATGCCAACAAGCTCATTCTGCAAAATCTGTCATTATGACGAGGAAGAGTAGTAGATTTATAACTTTATCTACCGATGTCCAGGATTTCAAGTAAGACGAATGACGTTCGGCAGAGGTTAAGAAGCTGGATCTTTCTCTCCTACTTTCATTCACCGAGAGAACAAGAGGGTCGTTGAGAGCTAGAGGAAAGTAATATTGTAGGACGAATTAACTAAGGGCACACACAATGAACAAACATGTCTCCGAGTGGAAGTATGGGGAATTTCTATGCGCGACTTCATTACCTTAACTATGCTGTCTACTGTTATTGCTAATTACCAATATCTGCCAACGTGTATGTGTGTGTGTATCTTACTCAAATACCAGAAACAAAATAAACATGTATTTATTTAGAAAAGAAAGCCCTTCTATATATAGGATATGTCTCATACGGTGAAGTATACATGTATTTTTTTTAGGGGAGTAACACACTCTAAGCAGCTTATAGCATTTCACACAGAAACTCAATCGAATCACAATTTTGTTTAATGAAATAATTAAGTTTTATTTTTCACACAGGGCTACTTGTCTTCATTAAGCGAACGTCTGCCAGCAGCGCCATAAAAATATTACACATTCCCCAAAATATGTTAAAATGATTAGTAGCCGTTTTCTGCTTTACTATTAAGGCAATTAGTATAAAATGCGTGCGCAACTTTTCATAAATGTGGCAGTTATCCAATACGTGCCTATTTTTGAAAAGGCCATTTTTGCCTTTTGCTGCAAATGCAATAATGAGATAATTAAGAATTTGTATTTTGTTTGGTAGATTGAGTTCAATAAGGGCTTCAATGTAGAAAACTTGACTAATTATTTTATTAACCCTCTGTGTGAAACTGGTATTACCTTTTAAAATTCAATCAGTTTATTCAATTCATTTACATTTGTAAAAACAACAAGTAAAGGTGTCTAAGTTCGGGTGTAGCCGAACATTATATACTCAGCGTGAGTTTCAATCAAGTAAAATGTCTCCCCATTTCCTCTTACAATAAAACTATAAGTGAAATGTCATTAATTTAAAACTATTTTTTGCAAAGTTATAGCTTATTATTCTAGTCTACGACCCTTTTAAACTTGTTTTATGTCTAAGTTGCAGTGGTCTTTCACACTTCGATCACGGAGCGGGTAGTGCCGGGCTTGGTGACCGATACCAAGATCGAATGGGAAGTGAAAACGTTTTCTAAGTTTAAATCGCCGGGCCCAGACGGTATATTCACGGCCATGCTACAAGTTTCAAGTATGGCGGTCGTGGAATTGCTTAAAATAATATTCGATGGGTTCATAAGGCTGAATCATGTACCGCACTCTTGGAGAACTGCTCGTGTAGCTTTCCTACTAAAGGCAGGGAAGATCGCGTCACGGTATCCAAAGACTATAGACACTAGCTTAACATCATTTCTGCTCAAAACCTTTGAGAGGTGATATAGGGCATAAAGCAAACGTGGAGAAAAAGTTGCTCTCCACAACACAACATGGTTACAACAAAGGCAAATGTCGGTGGACATAGCATGGTAGGGTGGTAATAAGCATAGAGAAATCCTGGAATATAAGGAGAATGCTCTAGGAGGTCTTTGGGACAATTGACGGGCCTTTTCAATAATGTTGCAAAATGGGCGATCTGGATGGCTTAAATTACATTAAGTAAATCCGCCTTAATCAGATGGATAGGCTGCATGTTAAATTGCAGGAAAATTACATCACATGGGGATTGTACGAGGCCACAAAATCAGTGGAGAGGGGCACGCCGCAGGGAGGGGTGCTAATACATCTGCTGTGGACGCTGGTCATCAACAAAATGCTCAGGCGATTCGGATGAGGGACCTGTAAAATTACGGCCTGACACAGATGACTTTGCATTGTCATTAAGTGGAAAGTGTTGGGTGGAGGGCGCTTAGCGGATATTCATACTGGCCATCTAATGCGGGTTGAAAGGTCAATGCGGAGAAGACGGATATCGTCTTGTTTACAAGAGGTACAAGGCGTTCTTGTTTGATAGAAAAGCCACACAAAAAACAACATAGATCAAACAAATTATTGCGAAGGAGGGGGGGGGGGGGGGGGGTATGAGACTACGATGTTAGCATTATGGGAGAGCCCGAAAAACAACCCCAAACGGCTGCACTGTATGCCATTCTGCACATTCCACCTGTAGACCTAGGAGCAAAGAACATAGTATTAACAACTGCAACCAGGATCGGTGCCTCGGGGCAGATTGAGCGCCGACCATATGGCCATAGTAGTATAGCGTCATCAATCACAAGACGAACAGACCACCTGATACCCTATCTGCGCTTCGAGGGAGATCTTAAGGCCACAATAGAGGTGGACGGTTGGCGCAAGGGTGCGCAAATGGCGACGAGGCGATACATGTGTACACAGATGGTTCCAAAGTAGTGGAAGGAGTAAGGTCTGCGGTATACTGTGCTGATTCGGAAATAAGCAGATCCTACAGGCTGCCGGATTACTGTAGCGTTTTCCAAGCGGAAATTTTGGCCGTATCCAAAGCAGTAGAAACCCTGGAAGAGAACAGCTTAAGCTGCAACTCTGATAACTTTTATATTGACAGTCAAGCAGCAATTAAGGCAATAATCTCACATAGCACAGCATCTAAATGCGTGTTAGAGTGTAAGCAGTCTCTGGAGAGTATCAGGGACAGGGAGAAGCATACATCTATATTGGGTCCCAGGGCATATGGGAATAGATGGGAAATGAAAAGCGGACGAACTAGCTAAAAAGGGCGCATCCATTGAAGCTTGCTCCGTAGACGTCCCAATTCGAATGGGAGAGATTAAGCGAAGGCGAGAGGTGCACATGATCGACCAAGCGGGAAAGGCGTGGGTACAAGCGCGGGGCTATAAAGTGTCGAAGATTATTCTGTAGGTCTTACAACCTTAGACTAACAAAGTTGCTTCTATCATTAAAAAGAGAGGACTGTAGACTCTATCACGGGTATTCTGACTGGACACTGCCTTCTGGCGTCACATGCCTTTAAATTAGGCTTGGTCAGTGATAGCAGATGTAGGAAGAGCGGGTTCGAGGAGGAAACGATCGAGCACGTTCTGTGCTCGTGCCCTGCACTTACCAGCAAAGTCTCCAGCTATTACGAGTGATACAGCTGTCAGATCTAGAAGCAGCAAGTGGCTTAAGTCCTAGGAAGCTTCTAGTATTTGCAAGAGGGTGGAGTTATTTTTATAACATAGGTCCTGGTTTTGATAGGGTTTTTCAGTTTGGTCGTTAAAAGCAAACTTCTGGTAACACTACGGACTCATATCAGTCTATGTGAGGTCCTCATGGACCAGCCAGTTCACCTAACCTAACCTGCCGTGGTCTTTAACCGATCCCGTCCATTTTTACTAGAAACTGTTTTCTGCTATAAGAAAAATATGTCTACACAATTTCATTACGACCCCGTTAATTTTTTCTTCGAGTTATGGCTAGCCTAAAATTGGAAAATTGCTTAGTCATAAAAGGGGCGGTGCCATTTTTTTAAATTTGAAGTTTTTTCCTATTTGTTGTTATAAATTCACTTGAGAAATGAAATACCTTATATAAACCCTTTTTTGCAAAGATAAAGCTTATTTTATTCGTCCACGACCCTTTAAAAATATTTATATAAAAGTGGGCGTGGTCCTTAACCGATTTCGTAAATTTTTCTTCAAAGCATTCCTTATAATAAGGGCAACTTTTCTGCCAAATTTTTTTACGATAGATTTACGCTTTTTAAATTATGATTAATAATATTTGGAGAATTGATTTTGTCACAAGCGGGCGGTGCCACGCCCATTTGAAATGAATTTTTATCAAGAGTCTCAATATCAGTCCGACACGTCAAATTTCAACATTCTAGGTGTATTATTTACTAAATAATAAGGTTTTTTGTGTTTTCCAAATGTTATATATATAAAAAGTGGGCGTGGTTATCATCCGATATCGCTCATTTTCCATACCAATCTATTCTGGGTCCATATAAGCTCGTGTACAAATTTGCTGAAGAAATCTCAATATTTACTCAAGTTATCGTGTTAAACGGACAGACGGACGGACATGGCTCAATAAAAAAATTTGAATTTTTTTTGTAGCCAAATAGAAATAGAATAAACTGCTTGGAACTTAACTCTACGTTATTTCCATCTACCTTAAGTGTGCTGAGACCATTCCGTTATTGTTATTTTATCTTTAGCAATGCCTGAAATTTGGTGCAAAGCAGCTATAAAATTTATGATTACAAGTTTGCCAAAATCACTTTGCTTTATTACACTGAAACAAAATACTATTTTGTAATGACATTTCCGCTGAGTAACTCAAAACATTAAAATGATTATGTTTCTGGTGCTAAAATGCATCTTATTATGACCTCATATCATATGCAAGCTATACAAATACTAACATTTCTGAATGTATGTGTGTGTTTATGCTATGTCATATGGTATTGTACGTGTACCGTAGAAGTCGTTAAGCAAGTGGTTGTTGCCATTAAAACTTTTCAAGTTTATATTCTCATACAGATGACGACCACTAGAAACTGAGAAATTTAGTGAAGTATTTGTTGTTATTGTAGCAGTGAAGTACTCGTGGCAGTTAGTAGTATATATTACCTTTGGCAAACTACACGCTATAACAATAAAAAAGTTTTGGTTTGGCATTCGTTTAACTTGTTAAGTGTGTTGTTTGAAGTTTTTGAAAACTCTTTGAAAATTGCATGTGTGCTTTATTATAATAAGATTGTTCTTATTGTTAGTTTTAAAGCTGCGACTGTAGTTAAGTTTATACATATATGAAAACATCCACTTTATAAAAACGACAATAACTGCGTACATATAAACGTACATATTGAGGTATTTATACTACATTTTTCAGTCTGCGTTTTGGTCATTTGTTTGTTTGTCGATGCTACTGATTCCGTCATCGGGCACAGATAAGAGTAATTTCAAGAAGCGAGCATCTTGTCACTTTACAGAATATCGGCTAGTCAGCGTGTTCAATATGTTATTATTCGAAGGACTACACAATAATATATAGCAGAAACCCGTAGAGCTCATAATTAAACTTTCCACAAATTCGCTATCGCCAATGCTTAGAGTTGTAAATCTTTTCAAAAAATTCTTCTCAAACAATTTCAGAGCCATCGTATCTGATTTTGTAGCACTGGTATGCTGCTGCATAATATGGCAGGATAAGCAACTGTACAGCTTGATTCCCAACTACCTACTTAGTCCCAAGGGGAGTTTTTGCAAGAATGGTTCTTTGCTGAATCACTTTTCTGACATTGTTGTGTTAATTTGGTTGCAGAAGGCAACTTGGAAAGAGATGTATAAAACAAAACGTGGCTTGGTCGAGTCTGTTTGCCAACAGATCAGCGCAGGAGTGCGGCTTCACATCCCACTCCCGAGAGACTTTGAAGGGATTTATTTTCCAATATTCGTCGTGCTATCTTTTAATTTTGCCAGTTCCACACTAAAGAAGTCCTAAACTTTTTAAAACTATGTATATCAACATCCAGCATATTTTGTTTACGCCAGTACTTTGCTTTGTAAGCGTTCACCATCGAACACACCGTTTGCAGTTGTGTCTACAGGTTGGACTAAGCAGAGCTTACGGCGCATTTATTCAGTCCGATTATGTTAATGTCATAGCATATGGATTTAAGTTACGTCCTTGGGCACTTAAATCAATGGATTTACACACATTCTTCGTCCTAGTTCAGTCGCGAGACTTCGTTGAGGCACACAGCCGTATATCGACGATATTCAGACATAATGGCTTATAGGCAGTTGCATTTTAAGCTGTCAAAGATCAAGGAAAAGTTGATGTTTGACAATAATTCTTAACGATTTTTTTCAAGACTTGGCATTGTGTAAAAATGTGCGCGAGAGTAGTTTTTACTGCGCCTGAGGCCCACACTGGCATGGTCCCAATCTGCCAGTTCATAGTGATCCACATCTTCGATTGTAGACTCGGTTCGGTACCTATTCTGTATGTTTTCACCACTGTTTTTCATTTCTCTCCTTTATGCGGATCACTCTCTGAATATTGTTTTTCACCTCGAATACTTCAGTAAGAAGACTTATTGTTATTGGCAAATAAGACGTGAGATATATTCAAGTACTCTCAGATCTAAACGACTGCTTATTACACAAACAACAAAAGGATATGGATACATTATGGATAAAGAAAATGAATGCCTTATTCATATGAACAAAAATAATGAATGGAGGTACTCTGGCTACGTAAGCGCGACTTACAGCAATGGAAACATGTGCTCCCCCTTTTCTGCTTTTTCAAATCTACTATCGTGTCTATGGGGTGAAAAAACAATCAGAAAAGACGTCATAAAACGAATGTTTACAAATATTTCGATAAATATAGCATTGATTACGATATATCAAGTTATAATTCTTTCAATGTCGTTGGACATTCGATAAACAGGCGCTCTCAATGCCACACATAGATGCCAGTTATTGCAGCCGTCGCTAAGTATGTTTGCGAATTATAGTACGTGTCACCTACCGTCTTCGCTGCTTAATTTTCCACACCATAGACACGATATTAGATTTGAAAGGGCAAGGAAGAAAGGGAGGACATATCTTCAATCCGTTGCTGTAAGTCGCAAACATACTTAGTGACGACGGGATAAACTGGCAATATATGTATGGCGGTTTGAGTCCCAGCTTATCGATGCCCAATGACTTTGAAAGAATTTAACTTGAACTAAAGACACAGGATTAGAGCTCAGCCCCCCTCCAACCAAACAACTGACGATGACAACAGCCTAGCGTGCCTGAATAATTTGCGCTATGTATCTTTATTCTCATTGAATTTAGATTGACATAAAGCTATAAAAGATAATATCAAAACACAATTATATATAATATAAGCAGTTGTCTTAATTTTTCAGCATATTTGGCATTTGCGAGTTGAAGTTATTGCCGCACTATTTCCTAGCAAGAAAAATCCGTTTTTTACTACTAAGTGGCATCAGCTGTCATAATATGATATTGAAAATATATAAAGTCTAGACTTTGTGCCCAACTACCAACTAATTCATTGACGGCTGCAATTTGCTTGGTAGAAAATTTAGGGTAATCACAGCTGCTGCGGCTGCGATCCACACACTTGGCTAAGCACATCTAATTAGCTTTGTCTTGTTCCCCATATAAAAGCTACAGCTATCATTAAATGCCTTCATACATACATTTCAGTCGCGTACAAGAAGCATATATACGTTATGTACATCTGTGTGCTACAACAACAACTACATGAGACACATCCACCATTGCAAATGTAGTCCACGAAAATTAAATTAAGCAAACGCCCCCATATTCAAACAGCTCATGTGCTGGAATGTCTAAATTTCCGCATATCTTCTACTCTTTTTACGAAACTACATTCACGTAATTTCTTTGGTAAATTCCCATGAATATAAGAAGGCACGAACATTGTACGATTGTATGGGTGAGACCACCGCTTTCAACAGTTAATTACACTTTTGTTCTTTGAAGCTAATTATGCAGCAAATGATGCCATAGTACCCTCGAACCTCGACATCAAAGTTCAACATTATTGGAGTGGTTCGTTGCGCCCAATTTTGGTGTAATATTTGTGCATACATACGTACATACAATAAACGCTCGTTTTGTATATTAAAAATCATGCTGCCAATCGTTGTAGCAGCAAAGCTTCAAGTTTTTATACTCAGCTGAGCAGAGCTCACAGAGTAATTATTTCGTTCGCATAACGGTACTCTGTACCGGCATAAACTAATCGAGATAGATATAGACTTCTATATATCAAATGATCTAGGCGAAAAAGGAAATTCATTAGCCATGTCCCGTCCGTCCGTCCGTAAACACGATAACTTGAGTAAATTTTGAGATATCTTGATGAAAGTGGTATGTATGTTCCTGGGCACTCATCTCAGATCGCTATTAAAATTAACAAAATCGGACTATAATAACCACGCAACTTTTTCGATTTTGAAAAACAGAAACTGCGGTAATTCATTACCAAGGACGTTAAAGCGATAAAAACTGGTAGGTGGGTTGAACTTACGACGCAGAATGGAAAATTAGTAAAAGTTCGGACAATGGGCCTGGCACCGCCACTTTTTAAAAGAAGGTAATTTAAAAGTTTTTGCAAGCTGCAATTTGGTAGTCGTTGAAGATATCATGATGAAATTTGGCAGGAACGTTACTCCTATTACTATATGTACGCCCAATAAAAATTAGGCAACATCGGATAACAAACACGCCCCCTCCGAAGGATTCTGCAAGGGAGATGAGTTTTCACTGAGAGCTTTTCATGGCAGAAATACACTCGGAGCGCTTCCCATACACTGCCGAGGGGCGACCCCGCTTAGAAAATTTTCTTCTAATTGAACAACCTTATTTCTAAATTTTGATGTTGATTTGCCCGGGTGCGAACCCAGGGCATACGGTGTGAAAGGCGGAGCACGCTGCCATCACACCACGGTGGCCGCCCAGTATAATATGGTCCAACAAAATACAAAAATAAAAGAATTCTCAAAATCGGCGTGGTCTCCGCCTTTTTTCATTAATTCGTCTAGAATACTTTTAAGGCATAAGTCGAACAAAAATTAACAATCCTTGTGAAATTTGGTAGGGGCATAGATACTATGACGGTAACTGTTTTCTGTGAAATGGACGAAATCGGTTGTAGCCACGCCCATTTTTATACACAGTCGAACGTCCTGTCCTCTCCGCTCGGCGACTACACGATAACTTGACCAGAATCGATATATCTTTACTAAACTTAGTTCACGTACTTACCTGAACACATTGTATCTTGGTAATAAAAATAGGCGGAATCCGACTGTGATTACGTCCACTTTTTCGACATCGAAAATTTCGAAAAATGAAAAAAATGCATAATTGTACACCAAATACGAAAAAAGGGATGGTACATGGTGATTGATTGGTTTTTGACGCAAAATATAACTGAAGAAAAACCTTTGTAAAATGGGTGTGACATCTACCATATTAAGTAGAAGAATGAAAAAGTTCTGCAGGGCGAATCAAAAGCCCTTGAAATTCATGACAGACATACTGTTCGTGGTATTACATATATAAATAAATTAGCGGTACCCGACAGATGATGTTCTGGGTCACCCTGGTCCGATATCTCGAAAACGCCTTCACATATACACTAAGGTTCACTCCCTTTTTAACCCCTTATTAACACGTTTCATTTGATACCCATATCGTACACAAACACATTATAGAGTCACCCCTGGTCCCTATCGAACTATGTCACCTGACTAGGCGATATCTTTCGACCATAACTGCCCACTCCCTGTCCACCTTTATTGATCTCGACACTATAGACGGCCCACTCCCTTTGAAAATAACTTATTAACACTTTCATTTGATACCATATCGTACAAAACCACATTATAGAGTCACCCCTGGTCCACTTTTATGGCGATTTCTCGAAGGCGTCCACATATAGAACTATGGCCGACTCCCTTTTAAATACTCTTTATTACCTTCCATTTGATACCAATGTCATACAAACACATTCCAGGGTTACCCTAGGTTCATTTTCCTACATGGTGATTTTCTCTTATTTTGTCTCGAAAGCTCTCAGCTGAGTATGTAATATTCGGTTACACCCGAACTTAGCCTTCCTTACTTCTTCTGTTCGTCTTTGTATTCATTGATCCTTTACTCGCGTCAAATCGTCTGATTCCACACGTTTGATGTGCGACAACAAACTTGCCTTTAGTTCATGTCACGTATACGCCCCGGTGGCTCGGTGCCTATTTTACATACATAAATACATATAACCGCACAATTACATATATAAACGCTCGTCGATTTGTGCGCACTCGTGCGTTTGAATCTTACTGGCTACAATAGAACTTTGCGACTTAGTAAATTGTCTTTCGTTTGACTTGACATTGTCTACAATCCAATTGGTAGTCATCAGTTACGTACTTAGTTTCGATTTAGTTGTTGGAAAGATGTCGTGCAAAATCGCTTTGACTTTATGAATACTTGCAAGTCATTGACTTGACAATACCTCGACCCTTTATTATGGCATGATGGGTTCGCAGTTTAGGTCAAGGAGAATGTGTTTAAGTGTATTGCGGTGAGGTGATGTCATAAGTCTTTAAAATGCAATATGAAGAAGTGAGGGCGTCAAAAGGTTGTACGTAAACTGTAGTTGCGGAGTAATTAGCCAAATATTTCATTGTGCAAAGCGAGTACTACAGCTTAGCTCTTAAAAATTTGTATATGAAAATGACATA
>JARSSU010010181.1:0-30319 GCA_029619165.1 Eurosta solidaginis | reverse complement strand
AAATTTCTAATCGTAAACAATGCAATCAAAAAATTCATTGAAATACCCATAGAATATATAAGATATAATATTTAATTCAAGCAAGTATTATTCCTAAATAATTATTAATTAACAATAAAAGATTATAAAATAATGACTTGTATTTAATAATAATTAAATATAAAAAGCTTCTATATAGATAAAAAATGTATAATCATAAAAAAAAACATGATTTAAAGAATACAACAAATAATAAATGTAAATTATTCACATTATATATAAAAATTAAATATATACAAAATAAGTTATAATAATAGATTAAATTACGCTTTTTATCCGCGCGAATTGCGAATCTAAACGGAAATACGAAAAAAAAATTGTGCGAAGTGACTTATGTAGCGTGTGAGGTGTGAGGAGGAGAGGAACGAGCTCAAGTGAAGGAGCGCGTGACAATGATGGCATGAGGGTGAGGTGTTGCCCGCTTTCGAGGGCGAAAGCCTATGTTGCACCTGTTCAGTGCTCGTATTTGGGTTGCACATCAGGTTTGACGGTGGCGGTGTTTCATTTGTTTATGTATGCAGTATGCAGCGAGCAAAAAAATATCCTTCCTACGCACCACAGAATGTGAATTTTTAATTTTCAATATTTTCTCAGTTAACTTACAGACACAGCCACAAACACAATCGCGGAAATTTATGAACTGCGCACTCACTTATTCAATGGGCTATCATTTCTTATACCAGCATGCGGAGGGGATGCTCCAAGTGCGCGGTATGGATATACATACATACATACATATGTGAACATACTCCCACTTTTCAAATAATAAATTCTTATACATTTGTATTCTTAGCTATCTTAGTTACACATGTCCTTATGGATTTTGTAAAATTGTTTTTTGTGTTTTGTGTGCTTCGCTTAAAATTAATGCGCCGCCAAAGCAATTCAATGTAATGCAATAAATTTAATTTATATAACAAAATAAAAGCAACAAAGTCATTATTTACTTTGTGTGGTAAAAAAAGCTTTGCTTTAAGCTGGTAGCCATCAGGCCTCCTTACTTATGCAGACTTGAAGTTCATACATTTGAACAAATGAACAGTACCTTTCTAAACAGTGTCTCATCGACTGCCATTTCGCCTGAATTCATTCCATGTCGATCTGCTATATACTCTGGTGCTCCTTTCGAATTTTCGACCGTAACTGAAGCTGATGTGGCTAGGTGTATATTCAAAATAAAGGCGAATGTTGTTGACGATGATGGGATACCTATTAAGTTTATAAAGTGATTTTCCCCTATATCATAAGCCCCTTAACTCATGTAATTAATCAGTGTTTCACCACATCCACTTTCCCTGATTCGTAGAAAGTCGCTTGTGTGTGTCCTGTGGCGAAAAGTATTATCTATATATATAAAAATCACGAATCACATTGTTTGTCCGCGATGGACTGCTAAAATACTGAACCGATTTTCAATTTGTTTTGCAACCCGTGTGTAGTTTGATCTAACTTGAAATATAAGATAGGTTATATCTCAGTTTATAGTCGCAATATTATTTTATTGCAATTTTTTTTATATGTTTATACGTAATAATAAAATGTTACGTATACGCACCGGCACTCATATTTTCAGGTGGTGCGGATATACTTCCGTGTAATTGGTTGGTGTTTAATTAAACAACGTGCTTATCAATAAAAAAATATTATAGCGACTGATATCAAGTTTAGCACATCACCAGGCCCGGCGAGAGGGGGGGAGGGGGATTACTCCCGGACCCGGGGTTTCTAAGGGGGCCCGCGATTTAGAAGTACTAAGACATTTTTTTAATTCAGGAGAGTCTTTAGTTGTTCCATGTGCAAGTTTTAAGCCGAATTTCAAAAGCAACGAATATCTGCATTTCGTTTTAATATTATAGTGAAGTGTGAAAAATAAAAATCTATATATATAAAAGGAAAGGCTAAAATGTGTGTTAGTTGGTCGCCGGTGTTTGAAGAGATACGTCGGTCGATTTTGTTAAAACGTGGACCCAAGGAACCCTAGAATGTGTTTATATAATATGGATATCAAATGAAAGCTGTTGCTGAGAGCTCTAAAGGAATTTTCATTGTGATATTCGATTTAGTCGCATCAACTTGGCAAAACTGATAAATATGCATGCGAAGCCGAAATAGAGACATGAATTAGTAATACCTACATACCTATTTACATACGTCTTATGCGATTTGCCTGAAATTTGGTATATAAATTTGCCTATATTAGTATTTACGATACTTTTTTCCGGGAAGTAGACCAGAGACGGACTGGGACTGGGATTAAGACTAGGACTGGGACTGAGACTCCGAGTGGGACTGGAACAAAATACATACCACCCTCTGGGACAGGCAATAAAGAATGAAGAAGAATGAGAAGAAAGTGAGAGAAGAGAAAAGAGAGAAGGAGAAGGAGACTGAGAGATAAATAGAATGAGACAAATATGGAGATAGATGAAGCGAAAAAGACGGAGGGAGGAGTGAATAAAAGGATTAGGAAAAAGTGAAGAGGGGTGGGGGAGGGCAGAATTAGACGGAAAAAGCTTGTTAAAATTTATGCAGAAAGGCCAAATTTAGGGCAGAACAACGTCTGCCGGGTCTGCTAGTTATTATTATATATTTAAGCTTAAAATAAATTTTAAGACTAACGTAAGCAGAGCACTAGCTCAACTCTTATTTCGGGTTGGTGAATCAGCTTTAATGTTTTTAAAGGACTATTTATCTGGTCGTTTATAAAGGTAAAAATCTGATCAGTAGCCTTGCAACTTAAACCACTGAAGTGTGGTGTTCCTCAGGACTCTATTTGGGGGCCCTTGCTATTTAGTATATTTGTGAATGACATATTTTTGACTTGCAAATACGCTACCATGCTCGCTTATGCTGACGATATTCAGCTATATCTCCTTGGAGTTAATACTTCCCACATTTAAATTCCAAAATTCGGAAAGGCCTTTTTTCATTAACAAGTCTTATTGTACTAATATTTACATAGTAAATGAATACATATACAAATTTGTAAAATAGGTTTCGCTGTTGTTGTTGGTCTTGTAGCGATAAGGAGACTCCCACAAGGCCTTGAGGAGTGTTATTGATGTTGGTGGTCCTTTGCCGGATGCAGATCCGGTACGTTCCCGTAACAAGCACCATAAAGGCACCAGCCCGACCATCTCGGGAACGATTTAGTATGACCACATGAAACCTTCAAAGCCAGTCCGCCCTCCCACCCACTAGGTCCATGAGGAACTTGGGATTACCAGAGCCACAGCTGTTAAATAACAGGATCGCCACGGGTAGGTGAGGTTGACAAGTGGGTTAGAGAAACTATATATTTAGCTGGCAACCCAAATGGGTTTCGTCGAAGGCCGCGCTCTCTTGTGATGTAGAAGGTGTGAATTTCCACTGCCTTCATCACCAAGAGTCGTCCTAATAGTGAGTCCGTATTCACCCGTTCAATTGCACTGAAGGGGGTAATCGTCATAATTTTCGTAAATTGTCGGCTGTCGTTGGGTCTGTTCTAGCGTTTTCCTGAATAGTGAGTTCAAGAAAGCAATATATCCAAACTATTATATCGCTTTTAAATACAGCTAAAATGTAAGACGCGTAAGTTAACCGAAATAACCCGTAATCATTCCGAAAATAATAGTAAAATTATAAGGTTATAGTTGTGAAATGATTCCGAAGATAGTCGTCACTCCGAAAATAGTCGGGAACTGATCAGGTAAAAGTGCTGAATTGATCCCGAAATAGCCTTGAAGTAGTTTCAAAATGATCCTCAAACCAATACAGAAGCAGTCATTACCCTGAAATCATAACGATAATAATTCCGAAATGGTCCTGGAATAGTCCCGTATAGATCCCGGTCTGTCACAATAGTCTTGTTAAAGGACCAGTTCTTTCAATCCATCACAGGTCTGCCACCATAGTCTCTATACGGTGGCAATTGGTCCAATGACAACTCTATGTTAAAGTTGCCGCTATTTTTCATATCATAGAACCGGAATGTGATGGGTGGCTTTTATTTGTGATCGGTATGTGATATATCACGCACCAGTCATTTTACCTGCAGGGTTCACACACCGGTTCAGAGAGTTGTACCTAGTTGTAATATTAAAGGGTAATTGTTAAAAATGCTAAGGCTTTTAGCTTTATGAACTAGAAGTCAGCGGAGACAAACTTCTATCTGGGATAGTTCCTACGGAGAGCAGAATACGTCCCAACCGAGATATTTACGCCTCGTCTTCGCAATTGTGGAACAGCAGAGCTTAAAGTGACTGGATGATTTCACTACGTCGTACTATACAGCTTACACAACTGGGGCTGTCCAGTATATTAAGGCGTACCGCTTGGACTCTCATTGGTAGCGCCTTGTGAAAGATGCAAGTTTGTAAACCCTAATAGTTTCACTGAGCGCTTGGAGTCAACAACGGACCGGAGAGAGACCTTAGCGCACAGAAAGAGACGGTGTCAGTCAAGCGTTTGCTAAGCTGAGTCTGGGCCTACATGCTTTAGAAGCAGAAAGCAAGTGGCAAACTGAATCCCTTAATGTCTACGGACAGACATGTTCATCTCGCTGGTTATATGCCACAGCAAAAGAGTTTAAGCAAGCCCTTACAGCCTCGAATTCATATCATATTAATTTCTACTCCCATCCATCCCTTGAGGGAATATGAGTGTTAAATGTAGCAACTGCTTTTCCTATGAGGGATGAAGTTGAAGTCGGTAGCAATGCTAGAGTTCCCGTAATTCACGAGCTTATAACCCGCAACCGACGCCTTCCCAGCCCTGTTTTCCACATTAAGCTTCCATTAAAGCTTGCCGAAAAGAATCATCCCAAGGTTCTTAGTCCTGCCACACCGCCAGCTGTACTTTCCCAATAGAGAGTGGTCTAAATTCGGAAATCCCTTACCTCCGCGTAAACACAAGTAGCTCAGATTTGCTGGGGCCGTCATCTAATCCACATAATTCCGACCACCTGATCACGACTCGTACGTAATCCTGTAAAGCGTTCCTCAGTGTATTCACAGAAATTTATCCCTGACAAGAATAGCCAGGTCATCCGCACCAAGGACTGCCACCCTGTCCTCAAGGTCCGGATGCAGGCCGTTCATTAAGATCCAGTTGTTGGCTAATGACGGGAGGATGAGGAACCTATAACGTTGCACCTTCTCCCATAAAAAAGTGGAAATGACAACATGCAGGCTTTAAAATAGCAAGTCAATGTGAAACGAAAAGCTTCTCAAACAAAAGACGAAGAGTTAGTAAACAGCATGCGGAAGTTCTTTTGCAGACGAAAACCACGGCTATGTCAGCTGAACCAATGTGCTTTAATAAATAAATAAATGTAAGGCGCGATAACTTCCGAAGAGATCTAAAGCCGAGCTTCTCTTCCAATTTGCGCCGCGCTCCTCTTGCTTTTCCCTACAAATGGCCGGACGGGACCTACATGTTTTATGCCGACTCCGAACGGCATCTTCAAGGCAGACGAGTTTTCACTGTGGGCTTTTCATGGCAGAAATAAACTCGGAGCGCTTGCCAAACACTGACGAGGGGCGGCCCCGTTTAGAAAAAATGTCTTCTAATTGAAAAACCTTATTTCTAAAATTTTGATGTTGCTTTATCCGGGGTGCGAACCCAGGGCATACGTTGTGGTAGGCGGAGCACGCTACCATCACACCACGGTGGCCGCCATCGAGTCTATTAAGACCCTCTTAATCTCACTTTTGTCTTATAACCAAAAATGTATTAGCATCACTTTAATTTGCATTTATTTACTCTCAATCTCGCTCCCCGCAAATTTTCCTTTTTTTTAACAAATCCCGAAGGACTAATTCAAAATATATATACGACACATAAATAAATGAAATGTCTTTGAATGACGAGCTTAAGTTTTATTTGCTTTGTTTTTTTTTCGTATTTTGCATTTCACAATTTTCACTTTTTGACCAGCCAGGCGCAGTTGATTATCCTGCAAATTAGTGATATGAAAGCGCAAATGTTTTATTCGAATTTATTTTCAATGTGTTGGTGCAAGAGCTTATTTAAATTAGGAATGACATGTGAACATTTGAATTTGACCTCATATCTTAGCATCGAAAGGCAGGGCACACTTAAGTTGTAGATTCACATTAGCATCCTTTGCGAAAATGGTTTGTGTAAGAAGTGAGATGGAAAAAGGACCTTTTGAAAATATTAATTTTCTGCTCCTGTGCACATGTCCTTCGGTTTGCTTTTAAGCTTTTGAACTGAGAGCGGCATTCTTGTTTTTCGAATTGGGCAGAATAGCCAGGCAATTATAGATTTGGAGCTGGGTGTGCATTAGACGCGCGTATGCGAATTGGTTTTGGAAAATCTAATGCAAAGGATATTCATTTTATTGCACTCAAATGTTAGATATATAAATAATGTAAGCCTCATCTATCTACAATTTTGTACAAGAAGACGTGTTCTTAACTCATATCTTTGCTGTTTAATCAGTGATTGTGTAGATAACCTCACCAGCTTGATATCTTGTAGTTGTGAATGATAAATAAACAGATGACGAAGCTCTGGCCTTCTTATTTGAACCTCAATATGCGGCCTTAAGAATCACTCGGATAACTTACTCCGAAAGTGAAAACGGATTGTGTCCATAGTGTTACCAGAGTTGGTGCTACAATCGAACTTAAAGCTCCCGATTAGGTCTCAATACTTATATTATAAAAAAACTCCGTTCTCTTGGCATGTTAGGTTAGGTTGAACTGGCCTGTCAATAAAGATCTCACATAGACTGAATGTGTCCATAGTGTTAGAATTCGTTTGACAACCAAACGGAAAACCCCAATCAGGTGTCAGGATTTATGTTATAAAATAACTACGTCCTCTTGGCAAATATAAGCAGTTTTCTAGAACCCAGCTTAATTGCTACCTCGAGATCTGGCAACTCTGCCTTCCCTAACAGCTGGAGCCTTGACCTAACAGAACGTGCTGACCCGTTTCTTTTTCCAGCTCACACTTTCTGCACTTTCTCTTACTTACGACGACTAACTTATAAGCATGTGGCGCCAGAAATCAGTGTCCAGTTATTATGCCCATCGTAAGCCTTAAGTACTCTCTATTCAGTGATATGAGCCACTTTGTGAGTCCTCTTGGCAAATATTTAAAGTTTTCCAGAACCAACTTAATGACTTCTTCAAAATCTAGCAACTCTTTCACGACTAGTAGCTGCAGCCTAGAGCTCGCGAGCGCAAGACACAAACACAGAACGTGCTCCACCGTTTCTTCCTGCAGCCCCACACTGCCTACATCTGCTCTTACTTACAGCACGTAATTTAAAAGCATGTGATGCCAGAAGGCAGTATCCACCCTCATGAGCCTTAAGTATTTTCTCTTTAGAAATATGAAGAACTTGTTGAGCCTTTTATGGAAAGATTTGCACATCGAGTCCATCTGCGCTAGCAAATAAAAATATATATGCAAGGCACGATAACCTCTGAAGAAATTTAAAGCCGAGCTTATCTTCTAATTTGCATTGTGCTCCTTTTAATTTTTCCTACAAATCGGAGGGACGGGATCTACATATTTTACGCCGACTCCGTACGGCAGGAAGGAGTGGGGTCTGCGGTATACTGTGCTGATTCGGAAATAAGAAGATCCTACAAGCTGCCGGATTACTGTAGCGTTTTCCAAGCGGAAATATTAGCCATAACCAGAGCAGTAGAAACCCTGGAAGATAATAGGTTAAGCTTCAACCATGTCAACTTTTATATTGACAGTCAAGCAGCAATTAAGGCAATAATCTCGCATAGCACAGCATCTAAATGCGTGTTAGAGTGTAAGCAGTCTCTGGAGAGAATCGGTATAGGGAGAAGCATACATCTATATTGGGTCCCAGGGCATATGGGAATAGATAGAAATGAAAAAGCGAACGAACTAGCTAAAAAGGGTGCATCCCTTGAAGCTTGCTCCGTAGACGTCCCAATTAGACTGGGCGAGATTTAAGCGAAGGAGAGAGGTGCACATGAGCGACCAAGCGGGAAAAGCGTGGGTTCAAGCGCAGGGCTGTAAAGTGTCGAAAATTATGTGTAGGTCTTACAACCTTAGACTAACAAAGTTGCTTCTATCATTAAAAAGAGAAGACTGTATACTCATGACGGGTATTCTGACCGGACACTGCCTTCTGGCAACACATGCCTTTAAATTAGGCTTGGTCAGTGATAGCATATGTAGGAAGTACGGGTTGGAGGAGGAAACTATCGAGCAAGTTTTGTGCTCCTGCCCTGCGCTTGCCAGGCTAAGACACCAGCTATTGGGAGCGATACATCTGTCGATCTAGAAGCAGAAAGTGCTGCTGGAACAGACGGGATTGTTCCCGCTCAACTTATCTACTCTTTGGAGTTATCAGCCAACTGGCGGCACATATATACCGCTTGTTTGGCTCTGAACTATATTCCGTGTGCATGGAGGAGCGCCACGGTCATATTCATTCCTAAGGCAGGCAAAGCCTCTCACTACGAGCCGAAGGACTACAGACCTATCAGTCTTTCATCCTTCGAACTCAAGACCCTATAGAGAATAGTTAGCGACTTTCTCACTACAAACATTGATAGGAACCTCATTTCGGGCTATCAACACGCGTACACCAAAGGTAAATATGCGGAGACTGCGCTACACAGCCTAGTCTCTACTATAGAAACATCCTTGTTCGAAAAGGATTATTGACTTGTGGCCTTCCTAGACATTGAAGGAGCATTCAACAATATAAATCCAAATGCCGTTAACAATGCTTTAACTGGTCTGGACGTAAATAGACCCCTATTGGGACTGATTGATCAACTGCTCAGGGGAAGGAAAGTGCTTTCTTCACTGGGGAAGGTTGATATCACACGATTTGTCGCAAGGGGCACGCCTCAGAGTGGTGTCCTTTCCCCTCTACTATGGAACCTAACGGTAAACTCGCTATTAAGAGATACTAGTTGGGGGAGCGGGAAGGTTGTGGCATATGCTGATGACCCAGTGATTGCTTACAGAGGCAAGTTCCCCCAAACTTTATGCGACTTGATGCAGGTAGCATTGCGAGAGGTTTCCTTGTGGGCTTCCCGATGTGGACTCAGCGTCAATTCCGATAAAGTTGAGCTTGTCTTATATACCAAACGATACAAAATACCATCGTTAAACCCACCAGAACTAAATGGGGTGCGCCTAAGCCTGGCAGATAAAGCCAAATTTCTAGGCGTAGTTTTAGACAAAAGCTGAACTGGAAGGACAACGTTATTCAGCGACAAAAGAAAGCGTACATTGCATTATATACGTGTAAAAGAGCCATTGGCAAAAAATGGGGACTCACCCCCAACATATGCAGATGGATTTATACCGCGAGTTATCAGACCCATACTGCTGTATGGGGTAGTCGTATGGTGGCCAGCCTTGAACAAATCGTCAAACCTAAACTTGTTGGGTAAAGTCCACAGATCCAGCATGATAAGCATAAGCGGGGCTCTAAGAACAACGCCAAGCGAAGCTGTTCAGGCCATTCTTGACATCGTTCCATTGGATCTAGCTGATCATCGAGCAGCGGCAACGTCAGCCCTGCGTGTAAGGGAGTTGTCGTGTTGGAACAACAAGACCACAGTATACTAAACAAATACAGTTGTCTTCCTCCTAGCACGGATCGCTGTGCGACCACAACAGTTGCGGAAACCAACTTTAAGATAAACATACCCAGCAGGGATGACTGGACGGAGCCGGATAAGTGCCTTGCTATGAGCAGCAGCATTTCCATATACACGGACGGCCCCAAGCTAAACGGTAGAGTTGGAGGCGGAGTATATTCAAAGGACCTTGACCTCCAACTCTAATTCAGACTACCCGACCACTGCAGTGTATTCCAGGCAGAAGTTGCAGCCACAATGGAAGCCGCAGCTAGGATAGGGACATACAATGTAGGCAAAGACATTTTTATCTTCAGCGACAGCCAAGCTGCCATAAAATCTCTTAGCTCCCACTCGTTCAATTCTAAACTAGCACTAAACTGGCGCCGATCTCTTCAAGAGATGGCTCAACAGAACCGTGTACACCTCACATAGGTCCCTGGGACATAGGGATATCGAGGGAAACTGCATTGCAGATGAACTCGCTAGGCAGGGTACAACCAGGCGGTTAGTCCTGGATATGAACGCTTAGGTATGTCCCTGTCCACATGCAAGCTAATGCTAAAAGAGCACATCTACCGTCAAGCCGGCGAAAGATGGCTATAAACACCGGGGTGTCGAACATCGAAAGAAACCTGGCCTAAATGGATCCTAAAAGATCCCGTCACGTGTACAACCTAAGAAGGGATACAATTTCCACACTTGTGGGGGCACTACCGGGTCATGGCCTCATAGGTAGGCATGCAGAAAAGTTAGGAGCGCCTTATCGTCGTTGCTGTAGGAGTTGTAAAGGGATGAGGAGGAGGAAACGGTGGTTCACCTCATTTGCAACAAGCGGAGCACGGCAGCGCTTTCTGGGAGCTACATTTCTTGATAATCTGAGCCAGGTTGTGGAGCATGACGTCAAGGACCTGGTACCTTTCATCAGGTCCTCAAAATGGAGCGTAGTGGAAAGGTAACGATGTTTTTCGTGGTATCACAACGGGCCTAATACTACTGGCCTAAGTGTGCCCTCGGGTAGCCACCCTAACCTAACCTAACCTAGCAGAAAGTGGCTTAAGTCCTAGGAAACTTCTAGTATTTGCCAAGAGGATGGAGTATTTTATAACATAGTTCCTGGTTTTTGATAGGGTTTTTCAGTTTGGTCGTTAAAACAAACTTCTGGTACCACTACGGACTCAATCAATCTATGTGAGGTCCTCATGGACCGGCCAGTTCAATCTAACTTAACCGAACGGCATCTGCAAGGCAGATGAGTTTTTACTGAGAAGCTTTTCATGGCAGAAATACAATCGAAGTGTTTGCCAATTTACTGCCCGAGGGGCAAAAACTGCTTAGAAAATGTAGTTAAATACCATAGAGTTATTGGAAACTTTGTTAAGGTTAGAACTTTAGGAAAAGTGGGCGTGGTCTTTAGCCGATTTTGATTATCTCGACTCAGTCTACATAATATGGCAAGGATAGTGCCTCTGCAAAATTTCAATGTAATATCTTTAACAGCTTGTTAAACTTCCAAATTTTCCACTTCCAAATGTGGCTGGTGCCACGTCCATATTCCAAAATTTTTTTGAATTTATGTTTTTCGTCATAAAACCTACCTATTTTCATTAGCTTAGCGTTCCGTTTTTGAATTATCTAATTTCAAATTTTCCATTGTCTAAATTTTCGATATCGAAACAGTGGGCGTGGTTATCGTCCTATTTCGCTAATTTTCAATATCAATCTATTCTGGGTCCGGATAAGCCCGTATACCCAGTTTGGTGAAGATATCTCAATATTTGCTCAAGTTATCGTGTTAACGGACCGACAGACAGACAGTTGGACGGACGAAGTGACGGACGACAGTTGGACGGAGGGACGGACATGGCTTAATCAATTATTATGTTTTCCATATTGATGATTTTGATATATGCCTGTACAACCAGCCATTATCTAATCAAAGTTATAATACCCTGTGTACAAGTACAGCTGGGTATAAAAAGTACTTTATCGAGGTATATTCATGGCCTAGCTATGCAGATGCACTATGGACTGACTTGCTTTTAGTGTGAGCATGTTGTCCCGAAGAGAATAATGTTTAGTTCAAGTTTTGACTTTATATGTATATCAATCTATTGATCTCTCTAGGGTTTTTTGTAGGTTGTGGAGCATGACGTCAAGGCATTCATTGCATCATATCGTTTAGCTATGAAGCTTATGGAACCCCTTTTAGCGCACTAAATTTTTCAAATTCTTCTTCCTTTATATGAATTTACGAAGAAGTAACATTAAAACTTCATCGCGTCTATCGCACTCACACACACACACACACACACACACTCACACAATCAAACTCTTTTAAAAGGCACTTGAAGCCGTTTATTACATTTAAAAATCCCCAAAATGGTGAAACGTGCGACCATTATCATAATTTTGAATGTGAAATATGTCTTCATTTGGCGGATATTGGCGACAAGCGCATAGACGTTTCACAACAACAACAAAAATATTTTTTGCAAAATTGAATAAAAAAAGAGTTTGTTTTAAGGAAAACAAATCCACTGAACCCAAGCAAGAAAAAAGTGTTGAAAGAGAAAACAAAAATAAATAAATAAATTTTAAAATGGCCCAAACACACGAACAACAACAATAAAAAAAGAACAACAACAACAATGGCCTCATAAACAAAGAAGTCAAAGGAGCAAATGCCATTTCCGGTTTCAAGAAGCTCGTGTTCTTCTACGAACATTTAATTCAATATTTTATGCATATGCGTTTATGTGTGTATGTGTATGTGTGTAGTGCGTATCACTCTTTGCAACAAAAAAACCGTTTCTTATAATCGAATGATAATTCAATATCCGCAATAAAGTTATTGTTTCTACAGCAAAAGCATTTTAAAAACATCTTAACAAAGCTCATGCAACCAAACTACATCAGAATCTTGAAGAAAAGACATAAAGGGTAGTCTACTTTCAGGCTGCTCACACAGTTTTCATATGTATGAATGTGTTGATGTGCATGGGTGTGTGTGTGTGAGTTGTATATGAATATGTGAAAATGCATGCATAATCATAACAAATGTTTGTCCTGGGATTTGTAATCATGCATTTGTTAGCAATCTACTTGTAGTTCTATATTCTACCTCTTTTTCTTGCTTCATTCTTTCCTCAGCTACACCCTGTTTGTTGCCCTTTAGGTCATATACGACCCATTTCACCACCTTCATCGCACACCATATAGTACATATTCGTGTAGTTGTAGACAATGCGTTTGACTTCTTAGTTGAGCTCCTGTCGTCCGTATGGCCATTTGTGCGCTTCTTAAAATATTTAAATATTTGCGTTGTAGTTGGATAAGTTTAGTGAAATAAAACGTAGCATATTTTAAGGCGTACATGCAGAAAACAACTAACTTAGGATAGTTAAGGATGCTGGTGCTGCTGAACTAAGCCGCTTAGCTAAGTTTTACAATATCTGCATATCCGCCCTTGTTTTATTCAAATCTTAGAATCTTGGCCAAGTGTGAGCCTCTACTGAATCCTGGGAAATAACCAAGCCTAGGTCAGTCATATCGACCACTCTTTCTCCTTTTCCTCGTAGCGAAGCGCTTGAGACCTTGCAAGACCACTACACACCCAGTTGACCACCTACTGAACGAAAGGTCTTGTAACAAAAAAAAACAACCATGAGTACCAACTACACGTGAAGTTCTATGTGTAAGTATAGAAAACTCACTTTTTAAGTTTACCATAGGCAGCCCAGGAGTTGAAGTAAGCCACAAAGGAGGCAACTTTAGCAGAAGCAAATAATTTTGGGACTTTTGAGAAGAGCTTCTTCGGTTTCTTATCTGCACGAACCTTTACAGACAAGTAATTGTTTTTTATCAGCTTTTTTATCGACAGCAAATTATTACCGTTGAGTTATGGATGATATGTCATAGATTTTATACGAAATTTTTATCGAAATCTGTTTCATTACAAACCGCTGAGTTGTCAACAAAAATATCGACAGCATGCCGATAACAAGTTGACAACACTATGAAAACCGTTAGAAAACAAATAGAAAACTTTTCGGTAGCAACTCGATAACTTTTTGATAGCATATCGATGATTTTCGTTAAATAATTGAAAAGGTTTGATAATAAATAATAAAAAATGAAATAAATAAATATAAGGCGCGATAAATTCTGAAGATATTTTAGGCGGAGCTTGTCCTCCAAATTATGTCGTGTTCCTCTTAATTTTTCCTGCAAATTTGCTTTTGTTTTATACCGAACCTGAACAGCATCTGCAAAGTAGATGAGTTTTCACATCCAGTGCCAACGAGCGACCTTGCTTAAAAAACCTATAACTTAATGAAAACCCAGTTATGGATCAAAAATTTATAACACTTCGATAACTCGTCTATATCTCGCCGATAACACACCTATACCAAACCGATAACTCATCGATAACAAACCATTAATACCTTGATAAAAAAATTATAACACACCGTCAATGTAAATCCGGCTTCAGTTTCCTTCCTTTCCTTTCCTGTCGTCCATGCAACGCTCATAGAAAGATTTATCTGAAACCCAGGGACGGGAGTTCTTATGGTGTAAGAAAATAGTCCTTAGAGCGCCAGGTACCATTACGGAAACAATCTGTATATTCAAGTTTTTTACGTACCAACCAGTTCAACGAAAACTCGCTGGACATGCTAGGCCTTGGTTGAAAAGGGCGGTCATCCATGAAAGAATCGGCGCGTTAGCACCATAGCCGCCATGCCACTGTTGACGGATATAAATTCCAGACTGTGAAGGAATTCGTCAGATGAAAGAAGACTTAACCTCGCTTAGTGCTCTTAATTCGCGTCAGTTCTTCGGAAACAGGGAAAGCTGGCGCGACTTGTTACAAAACTGCCAAAATCACTTAGGCGGTTGAGCGCCAATTAATAATTATGAGGATAATAAATTAGGGAGTTGGATTTTGATGTCTCGTGAAAGATCCACAAGATCCTGAACGGAGCGAGTATGCATGGAAACCGGGAAGACAAGAAATTTTCGTCTACACGGACGTCTCTAAGCCGAACAACAAAGTTGGCAGTTGATATTCTCAACGAAGCGTAAAGCCTAAACGTAGCCTACGCTTACCAGACCACTGCAGTGTTTTTCAAGCTGAGCTTATAGCTATATGGGAAGCTGCTCTCTCTCTAATTCGCCTGCCGTGACGAACTCTGCTTGCATTTTATCCGACAGCCAAGCTGCCGTAAAATCCCTGCAATGTAGTGATACAGCGTCACTAGTGGTGTTAAAGCTAGTTAAATACTTACAAGCACTGGCTGCGAACCCAGTTCACGGAACCAGCCAACGCGAGATGGGCCATTGAACCGACATGTGGGGTGTCCAGGCAACTCTGCCCAAGCTGTACGAAAGGAAATCGCGATCGACCATGGGGCTCATATGGCCTGCAAACAACTGGCTTTCGTTGCAGCTGCAGGACGAGGAAGATATAGAAAGCGTAGAGCATTATCTATGCCATTGACCTGCTCTTTGATTGCATATCGGAGCCAAAATCCGCAAATATAAACGAAATTCTGCGTTACATTAGATAAACGCGCTGGTTTAGCTTTATTGGTGTACGAGGTGTGTTCAAAAGTATCGCGAATGCGTGTTTTTTTTTCAAAAATTATTTATTTATTCATGAGTATCTATTTTATCCCCTTCAAAGTAATCCCCACTTGTGCCAACGGTTTCCCAATCTTCGAAGCACTTGAAAATCATTTTTTTTTAACTTGTTCAGTACCTCCTTCGTTGCCGTCTTTATCTCGTCAGTCGTAGCGTAGCGTCCATCCTTCATTGGCCTTTCACTTTAGGGAACAAGAAGAAGTCACAGGGGGCCAGATCTGGGTATACAGTGGCTGCGGCATCATTAGTGTGTTGTTTTTGGCCAAAAAGTCGCGTCGAAATTGAGCAATTTTTCGCGGCGACCCGTCTCATGCCCAAATCATTGATTAAAATCGAATGGCACGAGCCAATCGATATGTCTAGATTCTCAGCAACTTCTCTAACGGTGATTCCACGATTGGCCAATACCATTTTCTTCACTTCATCCATTTTTTCGTCTGCCGGTGAAGTGCTCGGGCGTCCGGCACACTCTTCGTCGTTCACATCTTCTCGGACTTCTGAAACATCGCTTCGGTCCAAGGTAGCTTCTCCGTATGCCACAGTCAACATTCGGAATGCATCCCCGCATTTAATTTCGTTTTTCACCCAAAATTTGATACAGGTTTATTTGATCAATTTTGAATAGGTAAAAATCGAAGACAAACCAAAACACGTGCAGGTAAAGCAGCTGTCAACAATTAAGTGAACATTCCAAATCATAAGTGAGAGGCATGAGTACCAACATAACGCCACAAAAAATCGAAATTCGAATATACGTAACCCGCGAAAATTCGAAATTCGCGATACTTTTGAGCACACCTCGTATGAATCACATTCTACAGAAAGGAATCACAACGGGCCACAATAGCCTACGTAAGTCTCCGCTTATGCAGCGAAGGCGGCCACTTTAACCTAACCTAATCTATTCTTCACTCAATCGTCAATGTGTCAACGACATAGCGCTACTTCTGACAGAGGACTCAGTCTCTTTTCAGTGTTTCTTAAATTTCAAACAAACATTTTTCTCAGTGTATACACATGCATAATACAATAACAGTAGGCATACATATTTGTATTTCGTATTTATAGATATGTACTCGCATTTAACTACATGAAGATATGAACATCCGCCGCTCTAATTCAATTTGCATAAGTGCATGAATAATGCAGAGCATTAAGCCAAAAGGACAATGGAAAGAAGCTGCAACAACAACCTTACACTATCGGTATGTTGTCAATTATGCAAGATTACTTGAGAAGCTGGACGTTTGCTGGCTTGTTGCTTGTCTCACACATGTTTATGGCTGATTGCAATTTAGCGACATTACGTTACAAATACAACAAATACAAAATATGAGAATGGGAGTTCACAGGAGTGGAGTACATGCCCAGTTAAGGTATGAGTTGCAGTAGTAACTATGTTTGTATTAGTAAGTATGAAACGCCAACGAACAAATCAATACAAATAAAGACATGCGCTGCTCATTTCGCAGATTAGAAACGTGTTTGGAATTATTTTTTTTCTGTCAGATTATCTCTTGGATAACCGACGCTAATACTAACTAAGTCTACTGAAAATCTGCGCAACTCATTCGCCTGGTAATGATAATCAGTGTGACGTGTGTAGTTGTTGTTGGTTGTGGTGCTTACGTAGATTAATTACGCTTTCAGCATAAAATTTGTTGCCAGAGCATCCAAGCTCTGAGCAGTAAATTAAATGTGAACTTACCTACACAAAAACACTCACACCACGCTCGCACATACTAAGCACATCCAAATGATAAAATAAAACTCAACCTCAGCTCGTTATCAAGTAAATTAATAGTGAAATTTTATTCAACGTATAACGGTATTTTGTATGCAGATGAGTATAATCAAGCAGTTGCTGCTGCGAGAATGAATAATCCTTTTAACGGTTAAAGTTAGTGGCTTCAGCAGGCAAGTTCAAAGCGTTTAATTATAATAATTAAAACTTTCTTGACAGGCGTACGCGAAATGTCACGTTCTAGAGCCTGAAAGTATGCAACAAACCAAGTGAGTATGACTTCTTAAGCAAAATTCAAATAACCACGCACTAATTTATTGCAGCAAATGGGTGAAATTTCTTATTTCAGTTTAAATTGCGTCTTATATACCCAGTTGAACCAAACACCAAGAAAATCGCTCGACAGATGCCCACCGGTGGAACAGGCTTTCCCGTTGTTGTTGTTGTTTTGTTGTTGTTGTTGTAGCAGTGCTTCACCCAATCCAATAGGTGGACCGATCACAAATTGTCATCAATGTCCTGTAACGGGAATCCAAGGAAACTTGCTGTTTTAACAGGGTAGACCATATTGAGAGGGGTGTTAGAGGCGTTGGTTCCACATACAATTGAAGAGATGGTTCGCGTCATGTGGGAACGCATTGCAAGCAGCACATACATTTTGTATGTCGGGGTTGATTCTGGACAAGCAAGAGTTTAACCTGTTACAGTACCCAAATCGAATTTGAGCTAGATTGGCGCGCTCTGCGAGTTCTGGGTATTTTTCTTTAAGAACTGGATCCGGTGACATAGAGGTCCGACGCCTGCTTGTGGATATCACTAAAGACTTGCTTGTGTCTTTGCTTTATACGACTGTGTTCTCAGGTGGCGTATTTTCTCATAATGCTTACGGAGATGACCCCTTAAGCCACTAGGAGGTGTAGCCTCATCAATCAGATGTCTGTTGAGTTGCCCAGGTTTCTGTTTGTTCAACATTTCATTTATCACCCTAAGGGTTATTACTCTCGCCTCATTTTGTAGGTGGTGTTCTGGGGACATAAGAAGACAATAGCGGTTCCAGGGGAGAACAGTATTTTGATAGCCTGTATTTTCTTCCAGTGAGTAACCTTTAGGCCTTGGTGCGACACAAATCGGGGACGCGTGGCGTGCAATCGGCCGGCCAATTGCTTTGTAAGTAGTAATGAGCCTTCTTTATCTTTGCCCCAAGTACTGCCGGCAAGAGATTTGAGGATTTTATTACGGCTCCGTATTTTCTGTACAATTGTGGCTGCATGCGCTCTAAAATACAGATCCTGATCGAACGTCACACCCAAGATTTTTGGAAAGACAGTCGTGGCGTAATGCCATCGACGTGGGATGTTCAATATGGTCGACATTTGGCGCGTGCATGTGTAATAAGGTCGCCGATGATTATTTTGCGATGACAATGTCAGGTTTCGCGAAATAGCCGTTTATTTTATTATAAAGCTCATCGATGTGTGGCCCTGGGCTGTTGCCAATTATTGTGCAGTCATCGGCGTAGGAAACGATAGTGACTCCTTCTGGTGGTGAAGGTAGCTTCGATAGAAGTTAAACAAAATCGGGGATAGAACACCACACCCTTTGATACCCCTCGTTTAATTCTTCTTCTTTTCCTGTTCACCGTTGTCGCTATTGAAGGACTTCTATTAGACTTTGTGCTTTCGCTTGAATTTTCCATAGACTGCAGTGCGATATACTTTCGTAGGGAGAGTGAAGGGACCACAATCCACATTATAAGTAGAATTGGTACGCCTAAAGGGAGATACTGTCCGATTTGATTGAATATGGATCCTAAATGCTCTATCTGAGGTCTTTCGTATATCAGTGGCACTTTCCCATGAATTCATAAAAAATAAACTGATCTTCCTCCTTCATTGACCGAATTACCTCTTGT
Organism: Eurosta solidaginis; assembly: GCA_029619165.1. Lineage (NCBI taxonomy): Eukaryota > Metazoa > Arthropoda > Insecta > Diptera > Tephritidae > Eurosta > Eurosta solidaginis. The sequence continues at coordinate 11,382 of JARSSU010010181.1, read as the reverse complement.
AACATCTGTCTTCAACATAAGCCATCCAAGAAAGCTTACCATTTCAAACTAAGTTCTCTTAAGTATTGAACACTTCTGGATCAAGAATTCTCTTGAATAATTGATATCAATGCGATGTAACTGAGATCCAGTAAATATGCAGGGTCAGCAGGTCCGGATCATAGAGAAGACGTGCTCGATACATTTATTAAGGTGGGCATGTGAGTAAGTTGGATGTCTCCTTCCGATACTACTTATATACTTTTCGTTTAATCTACCTCTGATCGCTGTGCCCGCACTAAAATCAAAGTTCTTGCATCTGATCAATTCTTCTTGTACTCACATCCCGTCTAAATAGTTATATACAAATGACCAGATCGTTAAATGTATTCTAAATGAAATCGCACCCTGTGCCAAGAAGCTTTTTCTTGGTCTCCTTGGTAGTTGTTCTGTTGTTATCAGCTTATGAAACCCATGATCAAATTAAGGGCTCCTCCTTCATCTTTTAAATACCTACAGCATCTTGCTTGAACACAGAAGAAATTATGCGACTTGGATTGCTTGAAATAAAATTCTTTGGGAAAGATAGGGAAGAAGAAAAAACGCAGATGGGAGAGAGATGAGTAGGAAAAGGTAAACGTAGATGGAAGAGGTAAACAAGAAGACGAGTATTAAACACGACGATAATAATAAGGATAATTAGAAGAAGACATATTGAAAGAAGACGGAAACTGAGAGAGAGACCGAACCGTAATGGAAACGTAGACGGTAACGGAACGAAGACTGAAACGAACACAGCAATATAGGCTCACACTCTACAGAGGTAGAAAGGGATATGGAGACGAAGACGGGACGGAGACGCAGATACAGAGGGAGATGGAAGCGGATTTGGGAATGAAGACGGGACCGAAACTGACACTGCGACGGAGACTAAATTGTAGACGGAGACTATCGGCGAAGACGACATGATAGGAATGGGGATGTTCTCTCTGATGGAGATGGAGACCCGTGGAATGAGATAATATCGTACAACATTACTATGAGATAGAGATGGTATTTGGATTGGAATATGGAGTTGGATATGCAGACTCCATGGATATGTCTGGTTTTTGAGGTGAGATGGAAATGGGGATGGAGATGCAGTGCGCAGTATGAGACTGGTGGTGTAACAGAGACATGAATACCGAGACTGAGATGGATACAGAGACTAATACGAGGACGAAGGGAGAGATGATCAGACTGGGAAAGTGAAAACGGCGATAAGACGAAAATGGAAATCGATATGAAGAAACAGTTATATATGAAGCGCGGGCGAAGACAAAGACCAACACAGCAAAGTTTACCATTAAGTATAAACACAATTACAAGTGCAATATAGGACATGGTTACCATAATATATTATGGCTGCCGTCAAAGCCATCGTTACAGCTATGGAAAGGAAAGATTAGAATTGAAACCGAAGCCGAATCCGCACGGCGGTTATCAGTTTATTATCGAAGTGTTAATGGTTAGTTATCAACGAGTAATCTGTTTGTTATCGACGGGCTCACCATTTTGTATCGGTTCGTTATAAGTGTATTATGGACGAGTAATATCCCAACAACCCGCTTTTTTATCATATATTTACGCTATCGATTTATTTCGAAAGGATGTCGATATATAGTTAAAAAGCTATAAATATGTTATCAAAAGGTTATCGATTGTAAGATTAGTATTTTTAACCAAAGTGCTACTTTCCTTATCGTCATATTATCGAAATAAATCGATTTATACGAAAAATATCGAATTTTTATCAAAAATTTATCGATTTGCTATATCGAATTTATGGTGGAGTGGATACCAATTTGTTATCGGCGATTTATCGATTTGTTATCGGACAACTCATCGCGTCCGTTATTAAAGAAAACCCGATAAAACTTCAACAAAAATCGATAGCAAACTATTACATGTCGATTGAAAGCCGTTAGAAGCTAATATGAAGTCCGATAACTCGGTGATACCCATCGCAAAGCTATAACTCGACGATAACAATGCGCTATGGAAAGCCGGCAGTAGACAATAACATGTCGCTTTCGGTTCTTTACCGATAAAAATCGCGGTGTAGGTCTCCTCAAAAACCTGACATTTTTATTCCTGATTAAAGTTGTAGCTTTCCAGAAGTAAAATCGAACTTCACGAGTACCCTCAGAGGTCTGGTTCACGGATGGATCGAGCTTCGATGACGGAAGAACTGGAAGCTGCGCATCTATGGGCCAGAACTTCAAGTAATCAACACCAATGGGATGCTACCCCACCATATTTTAGGCAGAAAGAAATCCATGCAATAGAAGTCTGTGCGTAGAGGAATATCTGCGGAGAGGGCTAAACATTGAAGAGCATCTACAGTATGTCGGACAGCCAGGCGGCCCTGCATGCCTTGAAATCCTGCACAGTTACATCTAAGCTTGTGGATGACTGCACTGAAATCCTTAATGACCTGGGAGCCAAAACAAGGGTTTGTTAAGATGGGTCCCGGGATATGAAGGTAATGAACATGGAGTATTACCTAGCAAAGAAGGAGCTATAGCTGCATTCTATGGTCCAGAACCCTTTTGAGGACTTACACAAAAGCACCACACCAGGGAAATTATAAACAACTGGGAAACTATGCAGCAGAGTCACTGGATGGCTTCCCAGGGCAAAGACAGCGCCAAACTGTTTATAGTTCCGGCAACGAAAGTATCCACCAAACTCATATTAATCTAAGCAGGGAGGACCTAAGAACTCTCACTGAGTACTTTACGGGACACTGTGGTCTAAGATGTCACCTAAGTAAGTTAAATCTATTCGATACTCAAATTGTCGTTTTCTGTGAGCTGGAGGCATGAATACGCCGGTTCACATTCTCTGCGAATGCGTCGCTCTGGCTAGGCAGAGACTCTCCCATCTAAGTGGTTTAATCCCTATGTGATATAGAGTAAAAAGCTGAAGATGACGTACTTAGATACAGCCTCAACATACAAAATTAGGCTGAAAGAGGTCATGCACAATAGATTTGTGCAAAGGTCGCAGTGCTTACCAGGCTTAGTAATAATAATAATAATAACCCCGACACAGGAGCTCAGTGTGAAAAATTCACTAGCTTATTCGTCCCAAGGATAAAACAGACCTCTGATATAAAGTTTGAGCAAATTTTGTGTGTAATCCTCACAAAGATATCGTGCAATGGTTCGATGCTTATCAGTGGTTGTCCAAACTCTCGAAAGGAAAATAAAAATTTTGGAGTCGAAGCAACACAGTAGGATCCTCCAAAACTGTGCACAACGAATCGCAGAGCGAAAATCGCCTTAGCCACTTTCGGAGTTGAGTAGGTGCCTTTAGTGTCTAAATTTTATTTAATTCGTACATACATATATTAAGGTCGATGAACAGTCAAAATAGGTTTTCTACTTGAAATCTTGCCAACGCATGCGGGTATAAAATTGAGGCAATCCATCTGCCGACTTACTAAACATAGCAAGAAAAGCCAGCTATTCAGTGAGTCTATCTCTAAGTAATGGCCACAATATTCATTTGAAAAGGACGTTTCGAAGGATATGAAAATATAAAATGGTGTGCATGCTGTGTTTACTTGAGTTGCTCGAAGATGGTTGACTGAATGTGTTGGTTTAGCTTGCTTGACTCGCTGACTGCAGCAGCAGCAGTATCATGAGCTTCTTCATTTCTGACCCGACTTGAGCGTTAAGCTTTCACATATTCGTTATGTATAGATATTAAAAACTAATATGCAAGTGCGGGAACCTGTTGAGATTTTATCAATTCCCCAAGCAAAATAACATATTCACATATTGTTTCATATTTGTTGTTGTTGCCCAACACGTTTGCCCAGTCAACGGATGAGCTCTAATACCACAAGCATAGCCGCATGTATGTGCCCAAAGATTAGAAGAGGCTGGTAAGCTCAGGTCTTTCACACAACGCACTTACTTACTTGATATGTAGGAAAACCAACCGAAGAGCCAACCAGCGTACGAAACAACCCGTCGACCCTCCGCTACTCTGCATGTTTATATGCGAACCGCAACTCTTATGATTTATTATGGCCACTGCCAAAGTCATTTGTTCTTTCACAAATAAATAAACAAAAATTAAATATGAAAAGTAGCGATCGTATGTGGTGGGTATATTGTTTGGAAAGGGGAGGGGGTGGGAGCGAGGACTAACTCACACAAGGCACGAAATTAAGGCGAAAAAATACTTTATAACCACAAGAAGTTGGTAAAAGAAAAAGAAATTATGTCTTAGTTTGTTTAGAGTTCCTCCGTCTAGAGCGATGAGCTTCATTGGTGTGGTTGGGAGGAAATTAAAAACATTTCAATATTCATATCAATTAATTAAGGAGGACATGTGAACATCCTTGAAAGCTTTCTCATAGAATATACAAGTCATAATATTCAAAAGCTCTGCGCAAGATTTATTGGCTTTAATGCTTTTGTCGTGGGGGGTTTCGAAGAAAACGTGTTAATTTAGATATCGTGCGGATCTGGTTAAACTCCTTCACAAACTACTATGCGATAGAACTGCTGCAGGTTCGAGCTGCCCACTTACCGTAGTGTTTTGCAAGAGGAAATATCGCGATAAAGAAAACGGTGAAGCGTCTGGTATCCAATGCGCCTTATTATTAGGGAAGCTAACATGCTGCCAAGCAGCAATTAAATATCTGAGCTCAGTAGTGCTAAAATCTTATCGGTTCTGGGATTTAATAAAATCACCATGCCAATAGCTGCATATGTTTTTAATTCGAATGGGTTCCTGTAAATCGGAAGGTGGTAGACTTTAAGCGATTGGAGCTCTCTAGCGAACTCTATACTGTGCTTAAAGAGATACTTAGGCATAGGTTAGCTGGGATAGACGCTACGGCTGCAAATTAGCGATACGTTTTTGCATGATAGCATAATTAACCCTCTGCTTGTGTAGCGCAACCCTTTCAAGTGATTGCCGAGCGCAACTCATAGTTTCTTCAACCAAAACTGCAAGCTAAGTATGTAAACTCTGTTTATTTAGCAGCCGAGGCTATGGCGAACCCAAGCTCATCACAGAAGGAGGGGTTTGTATGACCGACCCTAGAAGGTTCAACGTGACAATATCCACTCGTTCCCGTTATCGGTGCTATTTTGCGGAACGCACCGCTTCAATTTTCGACACAAGGATCACGAACATCGATAAAAACGCACCACAAACTCGGTGAGTTACGATGACGAAGCAACTTAATGATTCCACCTCTTACTTTAGCCCCAGCGGGTATGCCGTAAGAGGCGAGTCATGTTTCTTTAACAGCCGAGGCTCTGGCGACCTCAAGTTCCTCATAGGGGGTGGTAGGACGTTATGGCCTAGAAGGTTTCATGCGGTCAATATTAATCATTCCCGAGATGGTCGGGTCTAGTCTCTGAATGGTGCTTGTTACCGGAACGTACCGGATCTGCATCCGGACGAAGCACCATGAACATCAATTACACTTTCCCAAAACTATGGGTATTGTCTTTATCGCTACAACAACCAACAATAACAACAACAACCTCGTATTTTCTATGCTTTGGTCTCCACAGTTATGTGTGCCAACCCTTCAAGGGAGATCTTTTCTACATGCACTTGAAAGATCATCTTAAAATTTCCGACTTAGGATGCGTCCATATTTGAACCTCGATGCTAGCATAGATATTTTTCTAGACAATCGATAAATCCTACAACACCACATTCTAGAGGCTGCTGGGTAACCAATATTGCTGAATATTTGATGTTTGGATATTTTAAGAGATGATGGAAGAACGCTGTGAATAGTGAGTTTGGGCTTGAGACGCCTGATTCCAGGCAACGACTTTGTTCGTTCGTTAGTTGGCGCCAAGACTAAACTACTAGGGCTGGTTCGGCCAACAGCCATTTGTACGGCGAAAAAGTCACAAAGGAAAACCAAATCGTTCCTCACCTGCCCTTGTTTTCCAACGCTTCTTGTTTTGATCTCGAACAACTGTGATAAGTTTTTCAGAGACACATGTGCTATACAGATTTCTCAAAGAATCAGGTTCCTCACCTCCTTCGCTCTGTAGGTCGGTTGCAGGGTCGGCATTGTTGTTACTTCTGGACTCTGCCCTAGTCATAAAGCATTCCGTTATCTGCCAAAATTTCCAATTCAACATTCCTGCATTATTTGCATAGGCCAGAACTTCACACTCTTCGTCTTACGGTTTTTCTAAGTAGAATCCCGTGTCCCTTTAAACATAGACCAAAGTGCAGAAAGATGCGCTGAGCCATTTACTCGCGACTCAACCAGCTTAGCAGATATGCTACAGATACCGGCCATGAGAACGCAGTAATGAGTGTAAGACGGCTATATATGTAGCCTGCTGGAAAAAAGGAAACCGGGACAGGAGGGAATTTATATAAGCAGTTTTGCTACACTTTGGAGTGCAGTTAGATGTTGTGTTGTGTTTTTTTCTTTTAAATTTCTTTTTCAAAGGAAATAGTCCATCAACAATGACTTGGGGGTTCACCAAGTTTTAGCACGTCCTTTGGAACCAACGCCCATCGACTTTTTTCTTGCCATCGCATGATGCACCGCCTTATTGTGTAATGGTGGTGTATTCTTTATTTTTTTAATGTTTTGTGTTGGTATTTGAGCGATGCCTGGTGTTTAATGCGTTTTGTACTTTTTTTTGTGATTAGATGCTGATAGAGATTTTTAGAGTACACTGTTCGTTGGTTTACGGTGGCGGGCTCGGTAGATACTGTCAAAAATATATGAAGTGTCGAAATATTAGGGGGAAGTTCACTTTCCATATAGTGAGTTTTTTTATGAATTTTTTTAAGTAAATTTTTCTATTAGTTTTCGTTAGCTGGTATATACTGGTGAGACATTAGTGGGTCTTTTTTTATATAACCATGTATTTTCGTGTTCCCAACCCCTAAGTAATTTGATTTTATTTAAGTCGCAGACATTGTGTCATCACTCCGTGATTTCCAGTGCATTTGCTGTATTTGTTTTGAGAACTCATTTTTATTCCATTAATTTTATTGTCTTAGATTTATAAGTTTGTTTTCACCCAGTTTTTTTTCGCCAAACTTGGTTCACTGTCGGTTGAAATGAATTACCTACATTGCTCTTTGTGCCCCCCTATACCACGGTTTGCTTTTCTTTTGCCCGTGTTAGCGCGACCGCCTAAAGTTCTCCGGTCTTTATTGATTCCTCTCTTCACGGTTTTAGGTTTTGATATGGGCCGGTTCAATGCATTAAATATTCTCACAGTACTGAATTGTTGTTTTCATTATGGTTGTTTACCATGCTATTTTTGTTTTGGTTGGTAGGACCCCAATACTGGTGAATGAAAGAAAATGCAGATTTTTAATCATTTCTCTCCAATCTATGGTGTGGGGGTCCACCAGTTTATAGATATGAACCCTTCTGTCCTCGCATGGGAAATAGTTTTAGTATGAGTAGTTTTTTCTAGGGGTCCTAGTCCTAATGATTATTGTGTCCGCCTGCGCTTGATTGGACTAGTCGAAATCATTATTATTTTTCTTTTTTCCGCTTGTCCCCTAATGTATAGTCTCGGGACGGCCTTATATCTGGTCGCCGCTTTTCGGGCCTGCAGTAGGAGACTTGGCTGTTTATTTTGGTATGACAACATACCAGAACCGATATGCCTCAATTCTTATTCTTTCTTTCTTCTTTGTCAGGCTCGGCCATCTTCCTTACATCTTGTGTGCTTGTTAATGGCACGTAGGGCCTTCTTAATGTACGTATAAGCATTTTGACCCGCCAGTGAGGTGGGGGGTGCATGTGTTCAGGTCTTAAGGTATGCCCATAATTGAGCTACTCCCTCATTTAGTTTCTTTTTCTTTTCTTCTCAGAGATAAATGACGCCATTCGATGTTCTTTGTGAGCGTGTTCTTATATTTATCGTATGCTTTGCACCATTCTTTAACTTAGTTGGAAAAGAGGTTTGCCCCCGATTAGAAGCGCCTAGAACGCTTTTGATTTGGGCTGATATCACAATATGGACAACATTTAGGAACTTTGACTGACATTTCAGATTTAATAATTTTTGACTAGTACAATAAAATTAAAAAATTTCGCGCGGAAGGTGAATTGCGTCAGCACGGCGTGGAGTAGTTCGTGGCAGCCTCCTTTGGCCAACTAAGATTTTGATATTAGAGTTTGAAGGAATGTTTGGTTGAAGAAAAGGAACTAGAATAGATTATAACGAGAAGTAAATAGCACCACGTCCCCGGAGTATTAAATCGATATGTAGGCATTAATAAGGGGAGTGAGGAAGAAAGTGTTTATCGATGTTAAGTGGTGGTCGGTTGTATAGGAAGGCCCTTAGAGGGGATGACGAAGGACGGAGAATCAGGTAACGTTCCATCCCCGGTTTTGGTTATCTTCACAGTATCCCTATCTTTTTTACATGATATCTAGTCCTCGATGCCAGTTTCTCGGTGACCGATTAATATGACCACATTAAAATCCTCGTTAGGAGCCCTTTATGTGTATATAATTTCATATTGGTAACAGGTAGGATGTACTTTTCCTTCCCTCGCATTTTCATTATAGACGCTGGCATTGGTTGACAATGTTGGGGTTGCTTGTGTCGGGGCTTGTTTTCGTATAATTGTTGTTCTGTGTTGGAAAGACTTTTGATTAGCATCAAATTTATACACAAAAAAACGCCACTGTAGGTACTCCTGAGCTTATGCTTGGATTATATATCAATACTTTGACTCTGATATCGCCCTCATTTATCCAAAAGGAAGAGGAAAGGGAGGTGAAAGGCATGAAAGGAAGAGGACAGAGGGGGGAAAAGAAAGGGGGGTAAGGGAAGGTAGGAGGATGGGAGAAAGCGGTGGAGAGAGATGAAAAAGGGGGGAGAAGAGACGGGACTTAAGTAGATGAGCATGACGAGGTGTGAAGCGAGGCAGCAGTGCTAGGAGAAAGAGTAGGAGGAAAAAAGACGGAGAAAAACGGGAGGGACAAGTAAAAAAGGGAAATCTGGGAGGAAGGTGGAGTCAGGGGCTGGGAGCTTGGGAGGGGGGGGCGGGGGTGCAGGTCGAGAACGGTGGGGAGCGAGGGGGTGGCGGGGGGGTAGGGTAAGGAAAGAAAGAAGAACTACTTCCGCGGGGGAGAAAATGATCTACTGAAGGATAAAAAAGCCGAACAAAAGGGAAGGAAAGTAAGAAAAAGGAGAAGGAAGGAGGAGTTGTAAATGGAGGGTAGGGCAGGGAGGAGGGGCGGGGGAAAATGGGGGAGCGGGGGGGGAGGGGGGGGAGCATGGTAGGTTGGATTGGAGGATAAAGTGGGAGGTGCGGTAAACGTAGTAGGGGGACGGGGGGCCAGGGGGAGTGGAGCTGCGGGAGGTTGGGAGGGGCGGCGTAAAAGGCAGACAGACTGAGACTTGCCAAAGGTTGTGGGGGTTTCTTTTGTGTTTCCTGTCTATCACAGCTTTGTTTTTTTTTTTTTCCCCCCCCCCCCCTGGTGTCGTTATTGTAGCCTCGCCCCCGACCGCTCCCCCCCACGGTGTTTCTCAATTAGGATACCGCGTCGGCTCCCCTCTTTTTTTTCCCCCCCCCCCCTTCGTCTGTACTATTTAGGCTTTGACTTTTTTTTTCCTTTCCTTTCCTTAATACTCTCTCGTTGTTACTTCAAGATTACAAGCATTTTATTTTTTTCCCTTCCGCCTTTTTTCTGTTTTTTTTTTGTTCTACTACGCGTCCTCTTTCCAAATAAAGTTTAATATTCAGTAAAAAAATGCTACCAGCATCTAAAACTATTCCCCCGCTATTTTAGAGCGTTAGGACAGACTTGCGGATGTTCGTACCGGATTTTCATCGATTCTTTTTTTAATACTCCACACGCGTCTAGACCGTGCCCGGACCACGCCACGCAGGCAGTGGGCCTAGACCAGAAAGAACAGGAAGGGCGAAGAAGAAGACAGAGGACAATGGGCCGGACCTATTGAAAAAAAAATATGGAATAAAATCCCCTCCCGTTAGGGCTAGTTCGATATACCGGAAAGATATCCTCGACTTTTCACACAAAATTTACTCCCCTCCTAGCAGTTTTAACCCCTCCTTCTACCCCTTACTTTCTTCCGCCGACCCTCCGGCCACCTTAACAATTAAAATCTACCCTTTTCCACCTCAATGAAAAGGTAAGAGAACATATGTTCTTTACTATAGTAGCAAAAAAAAGAAAACCCGGCCCTGTAATTGCAACTGCAACACTCCTTTACACCTCTGCGTATGCTCCGACATATGAATGGTAGCTTGTTGTGATTTACTTAAAATGATTTATTTCTCTTTGGCTTATTGGTTAAATTCGCTGTGACTTTTGTGGGTCCGGTAGTTTAATTTGTAGTAGGATACCATTTGCATAGTGCTGAATACTATATTTCAAAGTAGCCGGTTTTAATTCATCAGATAGGTATGATGTCCCTTCCTTTAATTGTAAGTATTGGAAGATGTGATCAAAGATACGTGTGCCCGTGCTGTTCAGAAAAATCAACAGCACCCCTGGAATCCAAACGCCGGCAGGGTCAACTTTTCGGAGAGTCCGATTCTCATCGTTCTCGCTGGGAAATATCCTCTACCTTATAATTTAGTTCTTATACCGTACAGCTTGAGCAGAGCTTCGACAGAGTATATTCTAAGTTTTTGTATTGGATTAACGGTTGGTTGTACATATATAAAGGAATCACCGAGATAAATATAGAACTAATAATAGACTTTTCACGCATATGTATCAAAATAATTAGAGTGATTCACGAAGAATAACCAACACAAAAATTTTCTCAGAAATTGAAGAAAAGTGGCAAGATTACTAGGTTTATAGACCACTTGTTCCAGGAGATTATCAGTTTGTGCCGAGTTTTTCTCTCGTCCGTCCTGTTTGTTCCGGTTTACCGTTCCTGTTTTTTAACACGATAAACTCTGTAGGCCTGCAGATGGAGTAGGGTTTTTTGGGTGTGTTGTGTGTAAATTTTTTGTATTTGGTATCTTTTGATGAAAATTTCGGGTTTATTGTACGGTTGGCCTGTAAGCATTCTTTCATTTCTCAGTTCGCTTTATGTGCTAATTTTTGAAAATGATACTGATATCGGACCTCCCTATATAAAATTCCACGCACCCACCTTTTTCGATAATCGGAAAAATTTTCCGAATCATAGAAACGAAAAAATCCAAAACCCAAACGGAACTCAGAATAAATAAAAACCGGAAGACAGATCATAAATAAAAAAAAGCTTAAAAAAACCTATCCGTTACCATAAAACAAAACAGGTTTTCCCCCCCCAATTACACAAAAAAAACCCTCCCCTAATATTCGTTATAATCCCGAACTTGTATGATATCAAACATCTAATGTCTGACTGGGGT